>JACEFZ010002258.1:0-80000 GCA_014155875.1 Cepaea nemoralis
GGGGCAGGAAAATGTCTTTTGCTGGAGTGATATCATGAATGCTTGATGCAGGGCTGCAGGATTGTATCGCATTAGCTGCTGAAGTTGACGGTTCCACTCATAGGGTTGTAGATTACCGTCCAGCGAGGGATTGCTATGAGTGTCACTGGAAGTGCCTACATTGGAAGCAGGCATCGACGGTACAGCACCATTGTTTAACGGTGTCCCCTTTGACATCATAGAGGGAGACTGTTTTACGGGCAAGGTAGGAAACAAAGTATCATATTTAGCAACATTTGGATTGGAGCTTGGGTTGCTATTCACAACATTGTGTTCCTGGGGTACACGCAAGGGTGTTGTGGGAAGAGAAGGAGTGTTTTCTGAACACAGTGAGATGGCTGTTGCCGGAGGTGAAGTTCGGTTTACTCCTGTAACTGGTGCTGGTTGTTGTGCACGTTAGGGATATTTTATGTTCTTCGCTAGGAAGCTACTTCCTAGCTTGGAACAATGTATTTGATCCCTGTATAGTTTTTTTCTTTGGAGCTCCGGACGGTGACGTAAAGTAAGGGGTGTTATTTATGAAATTCATGCTATTATTTTTACAGAATTTATATAACGTTAGATTAGCAGCATCGGCAGTACGACGCTGGAACCCGTAACATGGTGGAATGATAGATGAAATAAACAAAGATGATTTCGGAAATCTATTGCGCAACAGCACCTCCAATGTAGCTAGTTGTGAGGTGCTGATGATTTTATTATCCATTATGTCATTAACACCCAATATGGACTGTTGCTCTCCTAATTCGGTCGTTCACTTGGAATCGTCGCAGTGTAGCGGTCAGCCTGTCAATGTCAGCGCCTGGTACAGGGTAGATTGAAGTTGATTCACTGTCAGTAGATGACATGCGATCACTATAGATTCCCTTCAGCAGGGAGTCTCCAATGACGACATGTGTTGCACTATGATCTATGGTTATTTCACGCTGCGGCGTGTCCGCTTGGACTGTTGTTGCCACTGGTCACTGTCGTCTTTTCTTGTGTTTTTGTTTATTATATCTTGCTTGCGTTGGTTGTGATATCCAGTAGTGGTAACAACTGAGCTCTGTGATTCTAAGTCTGCTGCTGGAGAGTCTACACTTAAGGCGGAACCTGTTGCTGACATGCACATCGATGGGGATAGATAGATGGTGTGCGTTCCTACAGGTTTAGTGTGGTTTGTTGCTTGTAGAAACTATCTGTATGTCATTATGCGACGAACATTCACTGGTAACACACGCATCTACAACACCATGGATACTTTTGTTTGTGCACTTTATGAAATGACGTGCACGCTTAGTTTCAGGCATGTATGGATGTTTAAAAGTCTCTTCTCTTCTTAAGAATCGGATTTCCTCTCGAAGAAGAATGTTTCTTTTTTAAAATCTGCAATAATGTTAGTGGTGTTGATGCGTAATAAAACTTTCAACCTCGTCTCCAAAGCCTGAATTAGATCACGACAACAATCATTGTGGCTCTGAGTTTCGGCCGAAGAAAGCGTCTTTGAAGGTGATGTGTTAGTTTGATAAGATTGAGCTGGTGAATTGTGTTGTTTGTCCAGCTGGACATCAGCTAGAACAACGTGATGGATGTTGGCGATGAAGATGATCGATTCAGTCGCTGAGCTGGCGTGCTAACTAACTTTATGTCCCGTCTTGTTTTTGTTTAACTTTTCGACATCGCTTTGACACAGTTGATGATCGTAAGTTGGAGGACATGTTAGCAATATAGGCAGCTCGACAAGGCAGAGTAAATAAAACTGCAGGCCTTTCTGTAGATCGTGCGTGGCGCTTATCTCTTGCTAGTCACACATAGTTAAGTCTCACGTTGTCGTGAATCGATAATTGGTAAAAAATTCAAAAATAGATGCTCTTACCCTCACGTGTCACAATGAAATCTTCATTTCACTAAATAAAGAGTCACATAAACTTGACAGTTGAGAGTGTGTAAATTCAGCACAATAATGGAGTAAATAAAAACGCCGGCCCTTCTGTAGGGCGTGCGTTGGTGATTATCACTTGTTAGCCCCGCATGGCTAATTCTCACGTTGACGTGGATCGATAATTGGTAACATTCAAAAAAATGGCTGCTCTTACCATCACATATCACAAAGAATTCCTCATTTCACTAACTAAACGGTCACATAAACTTGAAGTGTTGAGTAGTATGTAAATCCACTCTTAGAACGAACACAATGATATACACAACATCGCGATTGAAACTTGTTAAAATATTCAAAAATCGACGAGAGCATGTGAAGACACGTCCGCTCGTTACCGGAAACCGGAAGTAATATTTTAATGACAATTCTGACAACATGGACATATAAACAGCAGGACGGACAATTCTGACAACATGGACATATAAACAGCAGGACGGACAATTCTGACAACATGGACAGACACAAACGGCTAAACAGGCACTCCGACAGTCACGGAAAGACATACAAATCTGTCAGAAAAATAGAAATTAGCTGAAAACAAACAGAAATAGCTAGACAGACAATAATAAATAGCTATAGAAAGGCAGAAACTGATAGGCAAGTGATCGGACAGACATACAGATATACATGCACTCAGACATACAGATATACATGCACGCAGACATACAGATATACAGGCATGCAGACATACAGACATGCATGCAGACATACAGATATACAGGCATGCAGACATACAGATATACAGGCATGCAGACATACAGATATACATGCACTCAGACATACAGATATACAGGCATGCAGACATACAGATATACAGGCATGCAGACATACAGATATACAGGCATGCAGACATACAGATATACAGGCATGCAGACATACAGATATACATGCACTCAGACATACAGATATACAGGCATGCAGACATACAGATATACAGGCATGCAGACATACAGATATACATGCACTCAGACATACAGATATACAGGCATGCACTCAGACATACAGATATACAGGCATGCAGACATACAGATATACAGGCATGCAGACATACAGATATACATGCACTCAGACATACAGATATAAATGCACTCAGACATACAGATATACATGCACGCAGACATACAGATATACATGCACTCAGACATACAGATATACAGACATGCACTCAGACATACAGATATACAGGCATGCAGACATACAGATATACAGGCATGCAGACATACAGATATACATGCACGCAGACATACAGATATACATGCACGCAGACATACAGATATACAGGCATGCAGACATACAGATATACATGCACTCAGACATGCAGATATACATGCCCTCAGACATACAGATATACATGCACTCAGACATACAGTATACATGCACTCAGACATACAGATATACATGCACTCAGACATACAGATACATGCACTCAGACATACAGATATACATGCACTCAGACATACAGATATACATGCACTCAGACATACAGATATACATGCACTCAGACATACAGATATACATGCACTCAGACATACAGATATACATGCACTCAGACATACAGATATACATGCACTCAGACATACAGATATACATGCATGCAGACATACAGATATACATGCACTCAGACATACAGATATACATGCACTCAGACATACAGATATACAGGCATGCAGACATACAGATATACATGCACTCAGACATACAGATATACATGCACTGCAGACATACAGATATACAGGCATGCAGACATACAGATATACATGCACTCAGACATACAGATATACAGGCATGCAGAAATACAGATATACAGGATGCAGACATACAGATATACATGCACTCAGACATTCAGAATACAGACATGCAGACATACAGATATACAGGCACTCAGACATACAGATATACATGCACTCAGAATACAGATATACATGCACGCAGACATACAGATATACAGACATGCAGACATACAGATATACATGCACTCAAACACAGATATACATGCACGCAGACATACAGATATACATGCACTCAGACATACAGATATACATGCACGCAGCACATAAGATATACATGCACGCGACATACAGATATACAGACATGCAGACATACAGATACATGCACTCAGACATACAGATATACATGCACGCAGACATACAGATATACATGCACTCAGACATACAGATATACATGCACGCAGACATACAGATATACATGCACGCAGACATACAGATATACAGGCATGCAGACATACAGATATACATGCACTCAGACATGCAGATATACATGCCCTCAGACATACAGATATACATGCACTCAGACATACAGATATACATGCACTCAGACATACAGATATACATGCACTCAGACATACAGATATACATGCACTCAGACATACAGATATACATGCACTCAGACATACAGATATACATGCACTCAGACATACAGATATACATGCACTCAGACATACAGATATACATGCACTCAGACATGCAGATATACATGCCCTCAGACATACAGATATACATGCACTCAGACATACAGATATACATGCACTCAGACATACAGATATACATGCACTCAGACATACAGATATACATGCACGCAGATATACAGATATACATGCACTCAGACATACAGATATACATGCACTCAGACATACAGATATACATGCACTCAGACATACAGATATACAGGCATGCAGACATACAGATATACATGCACTCAGACATACAGATATACAGGCATGCACTCAGACATACAGATATACAGGCATGCAGACATACAGATATACAGGCATGCAGACATACAGATATACATGCACTCAGACATACAGATATACATGCACGCAGACATACAGATATACATGCACTCAGACATACAGATTTACATGCACGCAGACATACAGATATACATGCACGCAGACATACAGATATACAGGCATACAGACATACAGATATACATGCACTCAGACATGCAGATATACATGCCCTCAGACATACAGATATACATGCACTCAGACATACAGATATACATGCACTCAGACATACAGATATACATGCACTCAGACATACAGATATACATGCACTCAGACATACAGATATACATGCACTCAGACATACAGATATACATGCACTCAGACATACAGATATACATGCACTCAGACATACAGATATACATGCACTCAGACATACAGATATACATGCACTCAGACATACAGATATACATGCACTCAGACATACAGATATACATGCATGCAGACATACAGATATACATGCACTCAGACATACAGATATACATGCACTCAGACATACAGATATACAGGCATGCAGACATACAGATATACATGCACTCAGACATACAGATATACATGCACTCAGACATACAGATATACAGGCATGCAGACATACAGATATACATGCACTCAGACATACAGATATACAGGCATGCAGACATACAGATATACAGGCATGCAGACATACAGATATACATGCACTCAGACATACAGATATACAGACATGCAGACATACAGATATACATGCACTCAGACATACAGATATACATGCACTCAGACATACAGATATACATGCACGCAGACATACAGATATACAGACATGCAGACATACAGATATACATGCACTCAGACATACAGATATACATGCACGCAGACATACAGATATACATGCACTCAGACATACAGATATACATGCACGCAGACATACAGATATACATGCACGCAGACATACAGATATACATGCACGCAGACATACAGATATACAGACATACAGATATGCATGCATGCAGACATACAGATATACATGCATGCAGACATACAGATATACATGCACCCAGACATACAGATATACATGCACGCAGACATACATATATACATGCACGCAGACATACAGACATGCATGCAGACATACAGATATACAGGCATGCAGACATACAGACATGCATGCAGACATACAGATATACAGGCATGCAGACATACAGATATACATGCAGACATACAGATATACAGGCATGCAGACATACAGACATGCATGCAGACATACAGATATACAGGCATGCAGACATACATACATGCATGCAGACATACAGATATACAGATATGCAGACATACAGATATACATGCACGCAGACATACAGATATACAGGCATGCAGACATACAGATATACATGCATGCAGACATACAGATATACAGGCATGCAGACATACAGATATACAGACATGCAGACATACAGATATACATGCACGCAGACATACAGATATACAGGCATGCAGACATACAGATATACAGGCATGCAGACATACAGATATACAGACATGCAGACATACAGATATACATGCACGCAGACATACAGATATACAGGCATGCAGACATACAGATATACAGACATGCAGACATACAGATATACAGGCATGCAGACATACAGATATACAGGCATGCAGACATACAGATATACAGGCATGCAGACATACAGATATACAGGCATGCAGACATACAGATATACAGGCATGCAGACATACAGATATACAGGCATGCAGACATACATATATACATGCATGCAGACATACAGATATACAGGCATGCAGACATACAGATATACAGACATGCAGACATACAGATATACAGGCATGCAGACATAGAGATATACAGACATGCAGACATACAGATATACAGGCATGCAGACATACAGATATACAGGCATGCAGACATACAGATATACAGACATGCAGACATACAGATATACATGCACTCAGACATACAGATATACATGCACGCAGACATACAGATATACAGGCATGCAGACATACAGATATACATGCACGCAGACATACAGATATACATGCACTCAGACATACAGATATACAGGCATGCAGACATACAGATATACAGACATGCAGACATACAGATATACAGGCATGCAGACATACAGATATACATGCACTCAGACATACAGATATACATGCATGCAGACATACAGATATACAGGCATGCAGACATACAGATATACATGCAGACATACAGATATACAGGCATGCAGACATACAGACATGCATGCAGACATACAGATATACAGGCATGCAGACATACATACATGCATGCAGACATACAGATATACAGCCATGCAGACATACAGATATACAGGCATGCAGACATACAGATATACAGACATACAAGCATACAGACATACAGACATACAAACATACAAACATACAAACATACAGACATACAGTATGCTGGCATGCAGACATACAGACATGCATACATGCAGACATAAAGATATGCAGACATACAATCAAACAGGCATTCAGACATATCGGCATGCAGACATTCGGGCACCTAAACATTCAGACATACAGACAAGCAGACATAAATCATGCAGACATACAGAATGCAGACATTCCGACCTACAGGCACGCAGACATACAGGCACGCAGACATACAGGCACGCAGACATACAGGCACGCAGACATACAGGCACGCAGACATACAGACAAGCAGGCATACAGACTTGCAGTCATTCAGACATACAGATATACAGACATACAGACATACAGATATACTGACATGCAGACATACAGATATACAGACATACAGACATGCAGACATACAGACAGGCAGACATATAGACATGCAGACATATAGATATACAGACATGCTGACATGCAGACGTACAAATATACAGACTGTAATGATGATGATGATTATGATGATGATGGTAATGATGATGATGGTGTGATAATCATGATTATATGATGACTATTATGGTGACTATATGGTTATTAATATGGTAATGATGATTATGAGGTAACGGCATATCTTCGAAGCATTTTGATTAACAGGAATTCACCTGAATATTATACAGGATAAGATACCACAATTTACTTATATTGTTTACTAGCTGACCCGGCCCGGCTTCGCCCAGACCCTGGTGGGGAGCACCTCATTTAATTCATATAAGTAGTCATATAAGTTCTCGTTCCCGTTACCGACTATCTGTCTGTCTGTCTGTCTGTCTGTCTGTCTGTCTATCTATCTATCTATCTATCTATCTATCTATCTATCTATCTATCTATCTATCTGTCTGTCTGTCTGACCCGGCCCAGCCCATGGTGGAGAGCATCTCATTTAAATTATATAAGTAGTCATATAAGATCCCGTTCCCGACTATCTGTCTGACTGTCTGTCTGTCTTGGGTAAATGGAGGAGGGAGGAGGAGGAGAGGGAGGAGGAGGAAGGAGGAGGGGGAGGAGGGAGGAGGAGGAGGGAGGAAGGAGGAGGAGGGAGGAGGAGTGATGAGGAGGAGGGAGGAGGAGGGAGGAGGAGGAGGGAGGAGGAGGGAGGAGGAGGAGGGGGGAGGAGGAGGAATGTGAAGGGAGGAGGTAGAGGGAGGAGGAGGAGTGAGGAGGAGGAGGGGGGAGGAGGAGGAGGAAGAAGGAGGAGGAGGGAGAAGGAGGGATGAGGAGGAGGAAGAGGGAGGAGCAGGAATGTGAAGGGAGGAGGAGGTAGAGGGAGGAGGAGGAGGGAGGAGGAGGAAGAGGGAGGAGGAGGAATGTGAAGGGAGGAGGAGTGGAGGAGGTAGAGGGAGGAGGAGTAGGGAGGAGGAGAGGGAGGAGGAGGAAGGAGGAGGGGGAGGAGGAGGAGGGAGGAAGAAGGAGGAGGAGGGAGAGAAGGGATGAGGAGGAGGGAGGAGGAGGAGAGGGAGGAGGAGGAATGTGAAGGGAGGAGGAGGGATAGGGAGGGAGGGGGAGGGGAAGAGGAAGAGGGTAGGAGGAAGAAAGGAGAGGAGGAGGGAGGAGGTAGAGGGAGGAGGAGGAGGGAGGAAAAGGGAGGAGGAGAGAGGAGGAGGAGGAGGGAGGACGTAGGAGGAGGAGGAAGAGGGAGGAGGAGGGAGGAGAAGGAAGGAGGAGGAAGAAGGAGGATGGAGGAGGGAGAGGAGGAAGAGGGAGGAGGAGGAAGAGGGAGGAGGAGGGAAGAGGAAGAGGGTAGGAGGAGGAGGGGAGAGGAGGAGAAGAAGGGAGAAGGAGGGAGGAGGGGAGAGGGGGAGGGAGGAGGCAGAGGGAGAAGAAGGAAGGAGGAGGAGGAAGGAGGGAGAGGAAGGAGGGAGAATGAGGAGGGGAGGAAGGAAAGGGAGGTGGAAGAGGAGGAGGGAGGAGGAAAAGAGGTAGGGGAGGAGGAGGTAGAGAGGAGGAGGAGGAGGAAGGAAAGGGAGGAGGAAGAGGAGGAGAAGGGAGGAGGAGGGTGGAGGGAGGAGGAGGTAGAAGGAAGAGGGAAAGAGGAGAAGAAGGGAGAAGGAGGAGGGAGGATGATGAGGGAGAAGGAGGCAGGAGGAGGAGGGAGGCAGGAGGAGGAGGAGGGATGAGGAGGGAGAGGGAGGAGAGAAGATGAGTTAGGAGGAGGCGGAGGGAGTAGGAGGGAGGAGGATGGAGGAGGAGGAAGAGGAGAAGGAGGAGGGAGAGGGATGAGAGGGAGGAGGAGGTGGAGGAGGAGGTAGAGGGAGGAGGAGGGAGGAGAAGAGAGGAGGAGAGAGTTCGCCATTCCGAATTCATACTCGTCTAGTTCTTCCCTTCTACACGACTGTAGATAACTTCCTTACACATAAAAAGATGAATTGTTATTGAGATTGCCGTGGCATGGAGGAATATCAGCAGCAGAGTTGATCCAGAAAACCAAAGACTGAGATCTACGGAGAGCCATGAATGCCTACGCCAGCCGGCACGGCACTTGATGATGATGATTGCCGTGTGACGATTCTGTGTAGTCACGTCATTTTCTTCCCTTTCCCTAGCGTTTTGGTTCGGGGATTCTTTCATCATCATCATCATATATTTACGTACGTATTTTGGGAGGGGGAGGAGGGAGGAGGAGGAAGAAGAAAAAAAAACTATGACAGTTGACAGCTCTGGTATGAAAGGAAGGCGTGTAGACAATTTCATCTCAATCGGATGGGCCGTTCGCGAACGTATAAAGGACATACAGACAGACAGAAATACAGACAGACAGACAGACGATCCTTATTTATATATAAGACTAGCTGACCCGGCCCGGCTTCGCCCAGACCCTGGTGGGGAGCATCTCATTTAATTCATATAAGTAGTCATATAAGTTCCCGTTCCCGTTACCGACTATCTGTCTGTCTGTCTGTGTGTCTGTCTGTCTATCTATCTATCTATCTGTCTGTCTGTCTGACCCGGCCCAGCCCATGGTGGAGAGCATCTCATTTAAATTATATAAAGTAGTCATATAAGATCCCGTTCCCGACTATCTGTCTGACTGTCTGTCTGTCTTGGGTAAATGGAGGAGGGAGGAGGAGGAGAGGGAGGAGGAGGAAGGAGGAGGGGAGGAGGGAGGAGGAGGAGGGAGGAAGGAGGAGGAGGGAGGAGGAGTGATGATGAGGAGGGAGGAGGAGGAGGGAGGAGGAGGGGGGAGGAGGAGGAATGTGAAGGGAGGAGGTAGAGGGAGGAGGAGGAGTGAGGAGGAGGAGGGTGAGGAGGAGGGAGGAAAAAGGAGGAGGAGGGAGAAGGAGGGATGAGGAGGAGGAAGAGGGAGGAGCAGGAATGTGAAGGGAGGAGGAGGTAGAGGGAGGAGGAGGAGGAGAAGGGAGGAGGAGGGAGGAGGAGGAAGAGGGAGGAGGAGGAATGTGAAGGGAGGCGGAGGGAGGAGGTAGAGGGAGGAGGAGTAGGGAGGAGGAGAGGGAGGAGGAGGAAGGAGGAGGGGGAGGAGGAGGAGGAGGGAGGAAGAAGGAGGAGGAGGGAGAAGAAGGGATGAGGTGGAGGAAGGAGGAGGAGGAAGAGGGAGGAGGAGTGATGAGGAGGAGGGAGGAGGAGGGAGGAGGAGGAGGGAGGAGGAGGGAGGAGGAGGAGGGGGGAGGAGGAGGAATGTGAAGGGAGGAGGTAGAGGGAGGAGGAGGAGTGAGGAGGAGGAGGGGGAGGAGGAGGGAGGAAGAAGGAGGAGGAGGGAGAAGGAGGGATGAGGAGGAGGAAGAGGGAGGAGCAGGAATGTGAAGGGAGGAGGAGGTAGAGGGAGGAGGAGGAGGGAGGAGGAGGAAGAGGGAGGAGGAGGAATGTGAAGGGAGGAGGAGGGAGGAGGTAGAGGGAGGAGGAGTAGGGAGGAGGAGAGGAGGAGGAGGAAGGAGGAGGGGGAGGAGGAGGAGGGAGGAAGAAGGAGGAGGAGGGAGAAGAAGGGATGAGGAGGAGGGAGGAGGAGGAAGAGGGAGGAGGAGGAATGTGAAGGGAGGAGGAGGGATAGGGAGGAGGGGGAGATGAAGAGGAAGAGGGTAGGAGGAAGAAAGGAGAGGAGGAGGGAGGAGGTAGAGGGAGGAGGAGGAGGGAGGAAAAGGGAGGAGGAGAGAGGAGGAGGAGGAGGGAGGACGTAGGAGGAGGAGGAAGAGGGAGGAGGAGGGAGGAGAAGGAAGGAGGAGGAAGAAGGAGGATGGAGGAGGGAGAGGGAGGAAGAGGGAGGAGGAGGAAGAGGGAGGAGGAGGAAGAGGAAGAGGGTAGGAGGAGGAGGGGAGAGGAGGAGAAGAAGGGAGAAGGAGGGAGGAGGGGAGAGGGGGAGGGAGGAGGCAGAGGGAGAAGAAGGAAGGAGGAGGAGGAAGGAGGGAGAGGAAGGAGGGAGAATGAGGAGGGGAGGAAGGAAAGGGAGGTGGAAGAGGAGGAGGGAGGAGGAAAGAGGTAGGGGGAGGAGGAGGTAGAGAGAGGAGGAGGAGGAAGGAAAGGGAGGAGGAAGAGGAGGAGAAGGGAGGAGGAGGGTGGAGGGAGGAGGAGGTAGAAGGAAGAGGGAAGAGGGAGAAGAAGGGAGAAGGAGGAGGGAGGATGATGAGGGAGAAGGAGGCAGGAGGAGGAGGGAGGCAGGAGGAGGAGGAGGGATGAGGAGGGAGAGGGAGGAGAGAAGATGAGTTAGGAGGAGGCGGAGGGAGTAGGAGGGAGGAGGATGGAGGAGGAGGGAAGAGGGAGAAGGAGGAGGGAGAGGGATGAGAGGGAGGAGGAGGGTGGAGGGAGGAGGTAGAGGGAGGAGGAGGGAGGAGAAGAGAGGAGGAGAGAGTTCGCCATTCCGAATTCATACTCGTCTAGTTCTTCCCTTCTACACGACTGTAGATAACTTCCTTACACATAAAAAGATGAATTGTTATTGATATTGCCGTGGCATGGAGGAATATCAGCAGCAGAGTTGATCCAGAAAACCAAAGACTGAGATCTACGGAGAGCCATGAATGCCTACGCCAGCCGGCACGGCACTTGATGATGATGATTGCCGTGTGACGATTCTGTGTAGTCACGTCATTTTCTTCCCTTTCCCTAGCGTTTTGGTTCGGGGATTCTTTCATCATCATCATCATATATTTACGTACGTATTTTGGGAGGGGGAGGAGGGAGGAGGAGGAAGAAGAAAAAAAAACTATGACAGTTGACAGCTCTGGAATGAAAGGAAGGCGTGTAGACAATTTCATCTCAATCGGATGGGCCGTTCGCGAACGTATAAAGGACATACAGACAGACAGAAATACAGACAGACAGACAGACGATCCTTATTTATATATAAGACTAGCTGACCCGGCCCGGCTTCGCCCAGACCCTGGTGGGGAGCATCTCATTTAATTCATATAAGTAGTCATATAAGTTCCCGTTCCCGTTACCGACTATCTGTCTGTCTGTCTGTGTGTCTGTCTATCTATCTATCTATCTGTCTGTCTGTTTGACCCGGCCCAGCCCATGGTGGAGAGCATCTCATTTAAATTATATAAGTAGTCATATAAGATCCCGTTCCCGACTATCTGTCTGACTGTCTGTCTGTCTTGGGTAAATGGAGGAGGGAGGAGGAGGAGAGGGAGGAGGAGGAATGAGGAGGGGAGGAGGGAGGAGGAGGAGGGAGGAAGGAGGAGGAGGGAGGAGGAGTATGATGATGAGGAGGGAGGAGGAGGAGGGAGGAGGAGGAGGGGGAGGAGGAGGAATGTGAAGGGAGGAGGTAGAGGGAGGAGGAGGAGTGAGGAGGAGGAGGGGGAGGAGGAGGGAGGAAAAGGAGGAGGAGGAGAAGGAGGGATGAGGAGGAGGAAGAGGGAGGAGCAGGAATGTGAAGGGAGGAGGAGGTAGAGGGAGGAGGAGGAGGAGAAGGGAGGAGGAGGGAGGAGGAGGAAGAGGGAGGAGGAGGAATGTGAAGGGAGGCGGTAGGGAGGAGGTAGAGGGAGGAGGAGTAGGGAGGAGGAGAGGGAGGAGGAGGAAGGAGGAGGGGGAGGAGGAGGAGGGAGGAAGAAGGAGGAGGAGGGAGAAGAAGGGATGAGGTGGAGGAAGGAGGAGGAGGAAGAGGGAGGAGGAGGAATGTGAAGGGAGGAGGAGGGATAGGGAGGAGGGTGAGGGGAAGAGGAAGAGGGTAGGAGGAAGAAAGGAGAGGAGGAGGGAGGAGGTAGAGGGAGGAGGAGGAGGGAGGAAAAGGGAGGAGGAGAGAGGAGGAGGAGGGAGGACGTAGGAGGAGGAGGGAGGAGAAGGAAAGAGGAGGAAGAAGGAGGATGGAGGAGGGAGAGGGAGGAAGAGGGAGGAGGAGGAAGAGGGAGGAGGAGGAAGAGGGAGGAGGAGGAAGAGGGAGGAGGAGGATGGAGGAGGGAGAGGGAGGAGGGGAAGAGGAAGAGGGTAGGAGGAGGAGGGGAGAGGAGGAGAAGAAGGGAGAAGGAGGGAGGAGGAGGGGAGAGGGGGAGGGAGGAGGCAGAGGGAGAAGAAGGAAGGAGGAGGAGGAAGGAGGAAGAGGAAGGAGGGAGAATGAGGAGGGGAGGAAGGAAAGGGAGGTGGAAGAGGAGGAGGGAGGAGGAAAGAGGTAGGGGGAGGAGGAGGTAGAGGAGGAGGAGGAGGAAGGAAAGGGAGGAGGAAGAGGAGGAGAAGGGAGGAGGAGGGTGGAGGGAGGAGGAGGAGGTAGGAGGAAGAGGGAAGAGGGAGAAGAAGGGAGAAGGAGGAGGGAGGATGATGAGGGAGAAGGAGGCAGGAGGAGGAGGGAGGCAGGAGGAGGAGGAGGGATGAGGAGGGTGAGGGAGGAGGGAAGATGAGGAGGAGGGAGGAGGCGGAGGAGTAGGAGGGAGGAGGATGGAGGAGGAGGGGAGAGGGAGAAGGAGGAGGGAGAGGGATGAGAGGGAGGAGGAAGAGGAGGAGGGTGGAGGGAGGAGGTAGAGGGAGGAGGAGGGAGGAGAAGAGAGGAGGAGAGAGTTCGCCATTCCGAATTCATACTCGTCTAGTTCTTCCCTTCTACACGACTGTAGATAACTTCCTTACACATAAAAAGATGAATTGTTATTGATATTGCCGTGGCATGGAGGAATATCAGCAGCAGAGTTGATCCAAAAAACCAAAGACTGAGATCTACGGAGAGCCATGAACGCCTACGCCAGCCGGCACGGCACTTGATGATGATGATTGCCGTGTGACGATTCTGTGTAGTCACGTCATTTTCTTCCCTTTCCCTAGCGTTTTGGTTCGGGGATTCTTTCATCATCATCATCATATATTTACGTACGTATTTTGGGAGGGGGAGGAGGGAGGAGGAGGAAGAAGAAAAAAAAACTATGACAGTTGACAGCTCTGGAATGAAAGGAAGGCGTGTAGAAAATTTCATCTCAATCGGATGGGCCGTTCGCGAACGTATAAAGGACATACAGACAGACAGAAATACAGACAGACAGACAGACGATCCTTATTTATAAATAAGACTAGCTGACCCGGCCCGGCTTCGCCCAGACCTTGGTGGGAAGCATCTCATTTAATTCATATAAGTAGTCATATAAGTTCCCGTTCCCGTTACCGACTGTCTGTCTGTCTGTCTGTCTGTCTGTCTGTCTGTCTGTCTGTCTGTCTGTCTGTCTGTCTGTCTGTCTGTCTGTCTGTCTGTCTGTCTGTCTGTCTGTCTGTCTGTCTGTCTGTCTGTCTGTCTGACCCGACCCGGCTTCGCCCAGCTCCTTGGTGGGGAGCATCTCATTTAATTCATATATGTAGTCATATAAGTTCCCGTTCCCGTTACCGACTATCTGTCTGTCTGTCTGTCTATCTGTCTGTCTATCTGTCTGATCCGGCCCGGCTTCGCCCAGTCCCTGATGGGGAGCATCTCATTTAATTCATATAAGTAGTCATATAAGTTCTCGTTCCCGTTACCGACTATCTGTCTGTCTGTCTGTCTGTCTGTCTGTCTGTCTGTCTGTCTGTCTGTCTGTCTGTCTGTCTGTCTGTCTGTCTGTCTGTCTGTCTGTTTGTCTATCTATCTATCTCTGTCTGTCTGTCTGTCTGTCTAATAGACCCATCCCTCTGTCTGTCCCTCCGTCTATCCCTCCCTCCCTCCCTCCCTGTCTGTTTGTCTATCTATCTATCTATCTATCTATCTATCTATCTATCTATCTATCTATCTATCTATCTATCTATCTGTCTGTCTGTCTGTCTGTCTGTCTGTCTGCCTGACCCGGCCCGGGTTCGCCCAGTCCCTGGTGTGGAGCATATCATTTAATTCTGAGTAGGTAAGAATCCGCTCTGCCTTCAAAATGTTGACGTGAAGATTTTCTTCCTGCAGCTGCTTCTGTATTTGTTGATCAGTAAGCTCCATTTTTAGCCGCTTGACCACCCATCTGACTGTGTTTGAATCAGTGTTTCTGATTCTGGTGTCTTGGTCCTCCTTCCTCTCACAAGTTTTTGTGTTCGTCTGTGGGTAGTCGTCGCTCTTCTTATTGGTAGTTTCATTGACTGTAGGTTCAGATACTTTATTACAGCTTGCATGCAGACTCTCCAAAGGCAGGTTCGTCTTCTTGATAGTCTGGTCGGTTTTCTCACTATGCATCTTGGAAGCTGCTTGTTTCTTTGTGCTATTACGACGTGCCATTTTCCCCCCGTATCAGGCTGCTTGAAATGTGTAAGGCGTCTTGGCTTGATAGCGCTGAGAAGTGCTGTCAAGCGAATCGTGTCGATATGATGGCGGAAAACACTAAAGATGCGATGATATTGTTCAACATCTTTTAGATAACTTCTTAAGTATAGAAAGATGAGTTACAATGTTATGCATTATGCATTATTTTTATGTAAACTTTGAAAATGCCTTAAAGATTGTATCATTATTTATTATAACTCATATGCCGGTATATAACTATAGACAAAGAGTTTATAAATCTTTGAAAACGATACAACAATATGACTATAAGTTATACAACAATGTTATTAAAAGTTATGCCCCTTGAAATAACTTTTTCTAGAGTTAAGTCTCTTCGCTATATATAAATTTTAATGAAAAATGAAAAATGAAATAATACTGAGTAAGCAGGCGATTTCACACTAAAAAAATATCACAGTTGGCAGCTCTGGAATGAAAGGAAGACGTGTAGAAAATTTCATCTCAATCGGATGGGCCGTTAGCGAAAAAATAAAGGACATACATATTTACATACATACACTTTGTTTTATATATATAGATAAACCAATACTCATTGCGTTTAGGAATGAAGTGCAAACCTTAATGTATGAGACCGCCACATTGTACTTATATTGGTTATAAGCAAATACACATTGCATTTAGGAATGACTTATAAACCTTTGTCAGGTTCTTACATTTAACAGTAATTAAGGCTCGTGTGACCTAACATATGTGAGACAAACACAGTCACGGAATGACTTGACGTGACACACTGCAACACTAAGTTAAACACTTTATTTACACTTCACACGCAACACAATCTGATCAGGCATCTCGCCATTACAATGTCGATACAACAATACAATTAGTCAATGAATCAATACAATAGATGCACTCACAGACCTATACCACAGCCGCACAGTCTCCTATCTTCTCACAAGGTTTCCAAGCAATCGGCATTCAGACACCTCAGTCATACGAGCTTCTCTCAGACCCGTCCGTACTGTCCGACAATCCCAAGCCTGTCTGGCGTATCTCGCTGTGAGCACTTGCCAAGCGGGATCGTGTCCCTGCGTGGATTTCCTGCGTCACGCATGTACTGGCTTGACCGCTGCCTGGTTAGTCCCGCTCACCGGCGAACCTGTGGACAGGTGGATGGTATTCGCCTGGCGCCGATAACGACGCCGCGGCACAACTACAGGGGAGATTATGACACTCTCCCCGCCTTCCATTCATGAAAGGTGAAACCTTTCATGTGTGCTCTCTGTAAATTTGGGTTAATATCTTAACCCTGTCAGAATCTTCCCATTAGTTGTCATGTGACTTGACTTAGGTTTCATTGAAATACGTAGGCATTGCAAGTTATATCCACACACTTTCACATGAATGTCAAGAAGTAACACCTCCCAAGTACAATCCTCTCGATGGATTATCACGTCAGTTGTAATATGACACAGTCAGACCGGTAGCAACAGCGACACACGCAACTACCTCGCAACCAATAAACAAAAATTACAAACACGTCCAAAAACGTCAGGTTAGACTGCGAGCTGTCCCGATATGAGGCGACTCCAACATTTGAGTCCCACCCAGGCTTGGTATGAACATCTAATGTTGGTCTACAACTTCGATAATCTCTTCCATACCTAGCTGACGTCATCTTGGAGTGTTGACAATCTGGCAACATGAAGGCGGTTTTTATCTCTTACATATTATTACCTATTACAATTGTTTCCCTTTGATGTAATCATTGAAACAATTCAAAATTCACGGGAGATAATTTTCAACATACTTTCAAAATAATAAATTACATTTGTTACTTTATTTCTAAGCGTCATAAATTGATGCTTCTTTACAATAGTGAACTAGATGTCGCTATTGTGAACAAGTTAATCAAGTTATGATTCTAAGATCACAATAATGAAAAATCCTCACACACAATTCGTGTATTATAAATTTGCGTTCACAAAGTGTCTTACATTAGTCATTTCTTTGTGAACATTTGTTTGTCGTCTGCTAACTTTTTGAATAAATTTCTAACTACCGGAAGTACACACACAGCTGATGTGGTCGGATGTTACTAACACAGTGTTGTTCCGCATGGATGTTGTAACAATGATCGGAATACACAGTTCTTAGACACAGCTGGTGAGTTCAATATTTCGTTGGAACATATGGATTAAGTGTTCTGTAGAAATTTAAATGTCACAGTTTCTTTCACACGGATTAAAATATATCGGAACATCTCCGGTTGGCAGGTACCACGGATAAATCAGATCGTTCAACTGCAGTAAGTTTTGAACTCATGTGGCACTGTTTGTTATTGTTCATAATATTTACAATAAATAATGTTTCCTTTCTAACACATTCTACACATGTATACACTACAATTATCACACTAATTTCTAAAATATAAACTATATTTACAATGGGACCACGTCCCTATCACACATTTCGCACAGCTTATCTTAAACACTTTCATTAATGGCTGTGTGATTTGAGTGCTCTGACACATTGCACTCAGACGTAGTTAGGCTACTGGCTGTCGTCAGGACATCGGGATAGAAGATCAGCTAACGTAATCTGATTTCCCGGAATATGTCTGACCTCGAAACTGTAATCTTGGACCAACAGTGACCAACGTGCAATAATGTGGTTGGTCGGAGCTCCCGATGTGATGATAGTTAACGGACTATTGTCGGTTTCAACTATAAAGTGCCTCCCAAGGAGGAATCTGGACAATTTCGTAATTGCATATACAAGAGCAAGGGCCTCAATTTGAGGGGTGGACCAATTTCGTTCTCTTTGTTTTAGTTTGCGGCTCAGGTAGTATACAGGATGAAGAATATGGTCAAATTCCTGTAGTAATACTGCTCCAATTGCCACGGAGCTCGCATCTGTACGTAATCTGGAAATAATATCCAAATTTGGCAACTTAAGAATGGGATTAGCAGAAAATTAGAAAATGGTGGTGGTAGAGATGAGATGAGCTGTTCACGTACAATTCACGTTCATACTTTTATCTCAGTTGTTCAAATCCTTTGAGGACAAGCTACCCACGTTCACACATGTCAGGTTCTTACATTTAACAGTAATTAAGGCTCGTGTGACCTAACACATGTGAGACAAACACAGTCACGGAATGACTTGACGTGACACACTGCAACACTAAGTTAAACACTTTATTTACACTTCACACGCAACACAATCTGATCAGGCATCTCGCCATTACAATGTCGATACAACAATACAATTAGTCAATGAATCAATACAATAGATGCACTCACAGACCTATACCACAGCCGCACAGTCTCCTATCTTCTCACAAGGTTTCCAAGCAATCGGCATTCAGACACCTCAGTCATACGAGCTTCTATCAGACCCGTCCGTACTGTCCGACAATCCCAAGCCTGTCTGGCGTATCTCGCTGTGAGCACTTGCGAAGCGGGATCGTGTCCCTGCGTGGATTTCCTGCGTCACGCATGTACTGGCTTGACCGCTGCCTGGTTAGTCCCGCTCACCAGCGAACCTGTGGACAGGTGGATGGTATTCGCCTGGCGCCGATAACGACGCCGCGGCACAACTACAGGGGAGATTATGACACCTTAATGTATGAGAATCTTTTCTTTTAAATGGAAGGATATCTATGGAAATTAATTATGAACAATAGAGAATGGTGAAAATAAGTAACAAATTCTGAATAGATCAATGTATTACTCAACCTGGAGGCCCTGACTGACAGGCATGGGTAAAGATGACACTGCTTATCTGGTAGTCTAAACTTTGAGTGCCCTATAATGAAGGATTGGATGGAGAGTGACCAGTCATAGGGCTGATACTATTAGAAGAACACCAAGACTCTCTTCCTCCCTTGTTTATTTTTCCATAGGATCAACATTCACTGTATTTATTTTCCTTGTTTTTTTTTTCTTGGAAGTGTTACAGTCTTACATTTCTAATGTTCATATTGGTGATATCAGTAGATTTATGTTTGATGCTGGAATTTCAGGTCCTTATCAGATCCATCTAGATCCAGACCTGACTTTTGAGTGAAGTACCTGGACAGAGTGATGCAGAACAATATTCAAACAACAACAACAACAACAACAACAACAACAACAACAACTGCAAGAAGTTCCCCTAAACATTTAGGACAAGTAAAAATGGCGACACCGTGAAGCGTTTATTCTTCGGGAAACGCTGTTTAGTGTTTTCCTGAGGATTAGGTGGTGTTATTTCGTATTCGTTTATTGGAAGTATTCAAAAGAAGCCACGGAAGGCAGGTGGTGGATGAAATTTTGAGGGCAGCCGACAGATATTTGTTGGTTATGGTCTCAAGTTTCGTGGCGGCAGGCAGAGGATCTCTTTCGCGAAACAATGGCTGCAGTCACCCGACCAGTATGGTTACTGCCATAAAGGAAAGCACCGGCAAACTACCTCTTTAAAAGTGCCTAGTACATTATGATTCGCCTAAAGATTGATCATCGCAAGACAAGGACAGAGACAATAAAATAAGCAACATGGAATGTTAGGACACTAAACGACGACGAAAAATTAGATAACATAAAACAAGAAATTGAAAGTGAAAAAAATTAATATTTTAGGGATGTGCGAAACGAGATGGACAGGAGCAGGCATCAACATAGATGAAAATTTTAAGATTATTTATTCTGAAGGTGAAGATCGACAAAGGGAAGTGGCAATTATTTTGGACCGCAAAACATCAAAATCTGTTCAATGATATTGGGCCGTGTCGGACAGAGTTCTACTAGGTAAATTAAGTGGCAGACCTTTTAACATAAATATTATTCAAGTATATGCCCCAACAGGAGAATCCAGTGAAGATAGTGTAGAGGAATTTTATAATGACATAGAGTCTGCCTTAAAGAAATGTAAAAATTCAGAAATAAACATCATAATAGGGGACTTCAATGCAAAAGTAGGAAATCAAGGTGATAGATACACAGTAGGAAACTATGGTTTAGGAGAGAGAAATGAAAGAGGATACAGACTCGTAGAGTGGGCAAAAGAACAGGAAATGATTGTAGGAAACACCTGTTTTCAGCAACACCCTAGAAGATTATAGGTATGTAGGAGTCCTGATAGTAGGATTAGAAACCAGATTGACTACATTCTGATTAGCGGAAGATTTCATTGGCACCTTTCCGTCTTGACAGACAATAGTTTAGTACATTGTGTTTCAAAAAGGCTTAATAACTACGACCCATGGCGGTGGCGAGTGTGGCTGGTAAGGCCAATTCTTGCTGCAAATTTTTGCCCACAGTAGATGCATGTGAAAACATCGTCATTTCCACCATTGTGCACCATCTTACGTCTCTCACGCTCTGTGTGTGCTTTATCTGCAATCATTTTCTCTTTTGTCTTTATTCCATTTCTGATAGTTTGCCCTCCATGCAACACGTTCAGCGGCGACTTGCTCCCAATGTGCATTATCTAATGCCTGTATCAATCATGTCCCGCTTACACACATCTTTGTATCATAGTAGAGGCCGACCCTGAGATCTCCTACCCGTCTGTAATTCACCAAAAAAGATGTCCTTTGGTATTCTACCATCATCCATCCTCCTAACATGTCCTATCCATCTAAGTCTACGAAGACTGAGCATGGAATACACCGTCACACAACCTGATCTTTCCAATACTTCAGTATTTGTAATTTTGTCTTGCCACTTAATACCAAGTATTCTTCGCAGACACCGCATATGAAAGCTGTTTAAACGTTTCTCTTGGCGTGAGTAAGTTGTCCAGGTTTCACTGCCATAAAGAAGAGTACTAAGGACACAGGCTTGGTAGACGAGGACTTTTGTTTTGGCAGTAAGCTTCCTGTTCTCCCAGACTCTTTTTGCTAACATGTTCATTGTTGTTGCTGCCTTGCCAATCCTGATGTTGATTTCCTGATCGAGGGATAATTTGCTATTTACCTCTGATCCTAGATATGTAAAATGGTCTACTATCTCCAGTTCGGCGTCGTCAATAAAGATTGATGGTACACCATGTGCACCTTGTGACATAATCTGTGTCTTCTTTTTGTTAATTGTTAAACCAAATTCAGAACAAGCATTGGAGAATGCAGATAGTAGATGTTGTAATTCTTCCTCAGAGTGGGTCGTAATCGCAGCATCATCCGCAAAAAGCAACTCTCTGATTAGTACCCTGCTAATTTTGGTCTTGGCCTTCAATCTCTGAGCATTATAGAGGCCACCATCTGAGCGTGAGTGAATGTATATACCGTCATCCTGATCACGAAAGGTATATTTCAGTAGAAGTGAAAAGTATATCCCAAAGAGGGTGGGGGATAGTACACAGCCTTGCTTAACTCCACTCTTGATTTCAAACTCTTCTGAAGTTGAGCCATCAAACTTGATTATACCCTTCATGCCTGTGTGGAACGATTCCACAATGGACAGAAGAGTTGGTGGGCAGCCAATCTTCTTTAGTGCTTTGAACAGGCCCTCACGACTGACCAAATCGAATGCCTTTGTGAGGTCAATGAAGGCAATAAACAGCGGCTGATTTTGTTCCCGGCATTTTTCTTGCATCTGTCGCAATGAGAATATCATGTCAATCGTAGACCGGTTCTGACGGAAGCCGCACTGTGATTCGGGGTAGACTTGATCTTTACTCCATTTATCATTTATTATACAATTTTCTGATGTATCATTGAAAGCGTCTTCAAGTTGATGTTGAAATTCAAAGCACTTTTCAGGATCGTGAGTGTTAATAATAATCCTTGGGCTAGACTTGTGTTTAGCTGTGTAGATTCTCTTTGGTCTCAGTCTAACCCTTGCAATAACCAAAGAATGATCTGTATCACAGTCAGCACTGTGGTAACGTCGAGTTAATGATGTATGGTTCAGATGTTGTCTCCTTGTGATAATGAAGTCCAGCTGATGCCAATGGCCGGATCTTGGATGTTTCCATGTGACCTTATGCAGCTCGTTTGCTTTACAAAAGGAGTTTGTAATACATAGGTCATTTCTAGTGCAATGCTCCAGTAGCCTTTGCCCATTATCATTCATGCGACCGATGTTGTATTTTCCAAGGCACACTGGCCATGAACTCGAGTCCTTGCCCACGCGAGCATTGAAATCACCGAGCATATAAATTTAGTCGGATTTTGGAACTGCCTTGATCGCAGAGTCTAGCTGCTCATAGAACGTATCCTTCACATCATCAAAGGAAGCGAGTGTCGGTGCATAAGCAGTGAGAATGGTGACAAATCCACAAGAGGTTGCCAAGCGCAGTGATAATAATCTTTCATTACCTCCAGCTGGGATATCAATCATTCCCAGTAGCGAATTCTTCACTGCAAAGCCCACACCATGTTGCCTTTTTTCTGCCTGCTCTCTCCCCTTCCAAAAAAAGATGTAATTGTTTTCCCTGAGTGACCCTTCCTCAGCGAGGCGAGTCTCCTGCAGGCCAGCAATATCAATGTTAAGACGATTGAGTTCAGCATCAATCACAGCCGTTTTTCTCACATCGTCAATATTTGTCAAATCAGTGGAAAATCCTGGACACATGGTTCTCACGTTCCAGGTTGCTTGAGGTTTCTATTATTCTTTTTATTAGTACCTGGTGCATTGGTTTTACAGCCTGCGATTCAGATTTTGTCGTAGCCCCAAGCACCAATTGAAGCAGGCAGGCTGTGGCGGATCAGCACCCAATTGGCCGGGGGCTGCCCAGCTCGAGGCGGGCGGTAGCTGATCAGTGACACCTGTAGGTGTCTCCCACCATCAGAGGCAACGCGTGGCGCCCCATGTCTACGCCAACTGACAAGGACTTATAACCCGTAACAGTTGCCTCTCGCTTTGATTCCGAGACCGGTTAAGACCAGGGATGGAGTTATTGCCTCTCCATAGCACAAAGCCTGGGCTAAAATAAAGAAACCATGTGTTGCCCATGCAGCATGATCCCTCTCTCGGCTTGCCTAGTTCACTCCAGAGGAAAGTTAACACCTATACATCTGGAACAAGACAAGCCGCAGAAGCTGCCGGATCAGCAAAGCAATGCTCTAACGGTCCGCCTGTCGGAGCTTCGATCCTAGACCAGCTTCCAGCCAAGGCTTAGGGCCTGGTCTGCCCTGCCATGACTTATTTTGTCTTTGGGTTGCATTTCCTCGCATCAGGATAAGGCTTGTACCCTCCCAATTGCGCTCTTCCGCCCGAAGCCGTTGGCACAATGTGGGGTGTCGGGTTTGGTAAGCGCCGCCCAACATTCGGCGCTGACAGAAAGCAGGTAGTACCGTTTACTGTCATACGGTAGCTCAGTCATATCTGACTAAGACCTGACTGCGAGCAGAAGATTTAGAAACGCGTTAACAATAGCGTAAACAGTCCCCACTGCTGATTGTTATAGTGACCACAGACTACTTACTGGAACACTGAGGGTAAAGTTGAAGAAAGTCAAGTATATAACAAGAAACACTAAATATGATTTGTGTACATTGAGTAATGACAAGGAAATACAAAACAAATTCAACATAGAAGTACGGAATAGATTTTATATATTGTCTGATCTAGTGATCCTATTCCAGGATGTGGATGATCAATGGGAAATGTTGAAGAATGTTGAAGAAACAACTATTCCAAAAGTAAAGAAGGTGGGTCGTAAGAAATGGATGACTGAAGAAATTTTATAACTAATGGAAACAAGAAGATTCAACAAAAATAATTCTGCCAATATGAAGAAATTCACAGATCATTCAAAATGTTATGTTAGGAGGCAAAAGATGCATGGCTTGAGGAAATGTGCTTAGAAATTGAAAAACAACACAACAGTCAAAATACCAAATTAGTGCACAAAAGAATTCAGAAACTTACTAATAAAAGAACAAGTACATCATCCGGCTGTCTAAAAACTAAAGATAGTAAAATCATAATAGAAAAAGATCAGATTCTACATGTATGGACAGATTATGTGAAAAACCTTTATGATGATAACAAAGAGGAACAGTATGATATTAGATTTAATAATGAAGGACCGCCAATTTTGAAGATGGAGGTTCGAAATGTTCTTAAGCATATGAAAGCTGGCAAGGCCCCTTGTGCAGATAACATCACAACAGAAATGATCAAAGCTTCAGAAGACTGCTGAGCACATAATATGATACAGGGGATATACCTTCTGAATTATGTAATTCTGTATTTATTGCAATCCCAAAGAAATCAGGAGCCTTGGAATGTGATCAGCATAGAACAGTTAGTATAATGAGTCACATCACACCGATTTTGCTACGAATTATCATGCAAAGAGTGAGGAAGAAAATACAACCTGAAATATGGGAAGAACAATGTGGGTTTGTAGAAGGAAAGGGTACAGTAAATGCTGTGTATATGCTGCGAACAGTTATTGAACGTGCTATAGAGGCCGGCTTCCTGGCCTAGAGGTTAGCGACTTTTCTCCGTAATCTCGTATCCTCTCGTAATTAACGTGACTACGGTGAGATCAGCAGTGGTTCTAATCGTATCGGTAACTTATGGGGTATGTGAGCCGGCTGCTCAGAAAGCAATGGCAAATTACTGTGCGTAATCTTGCCAAAAATAAACGATCAGCTGGAAGATGCTGATATTGACAGCGATGTCCTGTAAAGGATATGCAAACATTTTTTATCGAAGTAAACAAGGATATTCATCTTTGCTTTATTGACTACAGAAATGCTTTTGATAGAGTTAGACATGTCAACATGGTGGATATGCTTGCAGATCTACATATTGATGGGAAATACATTAGACTTATACAACACATATATTGGAAACAACAAGCTGCCATAAGGATTGATAATGAAGTGGGACAATATCAGCCTATTAAGATAAGTGTTAGGCAAGGATGTGTAATGTCTCCAGATCTTTTTTCCCTATACAGTGAAAATGTTTTCAGAAATGTAGAAGATAGAAATGGAATCAGCATTGGAGGACGAAACATCAATAACATTAGATATGCAAATGGTACCGTATTGATTGCAGACAATGCGCAGGATCTACAATAATTAGTAGATGCGGTTGTTGTACACAGTGAGCAACTAGGGTTAGAATTAAATTGTAAAAAAATGTAATTACATTGTAAAAAGATACAGGTTATGGTAGT
Organism: Cepaea nemoralis; assembly: GCA_014155875.1. NCBI lineage: Eukaryota > Metazoa > Mollusca > Gastropoda > Stylommatophora > Helicidae > Cepaea > Cepaea nemoralis. The sequence goes on from JACEFZ010002258.1 coordinate 25,933, forward strand.
TACTAGGAAGAACGAAATACCACAATGTAATATACAAGTAAATGGGAATATTCTTCAACAAGTGAATCGGTACAATTATCTCGGAACAGTCATAACATCTGATGGGAGATGCCTGGAAGAGATTAAAACAAGAATCGCCATGGCAAAAGTTGCCTTTAGCAAGATGAAAATCATTCAGACCAATAAAAAGATGTCAATTGAAACGAGAAAAAGAGTGTTGAGGGGATACATAGAGCCTATTCTTTTATATGGATGTGAAACTTGGACAATGAGCAGTCAAGCTGAAAAACATCAGATGGCTGCAGAAATGTGGTTTCCGAGGACAATGCAAAGAAAGCCATGAACAGACAGAAAAACCAATGACCAAGTACTACAGGAGACAAATGACAATCGTAAATTGATTCGAGAAATTAGACGTAGACAGTCAACATTTTTTGGACATGTTGTGACAAGAAATTGGCTGCCCACCAACTCTTCTGTCCATTGTGGAATCGTTCCACACAGGCATGAAGGGTATAATCAAGTTTGATGGCTCAACTTCAGAAGAGTTTGAAATCAAGAGTGGAGTTAAGCAAGGCTGTGTACTAGCCCCAACCCAATTTGGGATATACTTTTCACTTCTACTGAAATATGCCTTTCGTGATCAGGATGCCGGTACATACATTCACTCACGCTCAGATGGTGGCCTTCTATAATGCTCAGAGATTGAAGGCCAAGACCAAAATTAGGAGGGTACTAATCAGAGAGTTGCTTTTTGCGGATGGTGCTGCGATTACGACCCACTCTGAGGAAGAATTACAACATCGACTATCTGCATTCTCCAATGCTTGTTCTGAATTTGGTTTAACAATTAACAAAAAGAAGACACAGATTATGTCACAAGGTGCACACGGTGTACCATCAATCTTTATTGACGACTCCACACTGGAGATAGTAGACCATTTTACATATTTAGGATCAGAGGTAAATAGCAAATTATCCCTCGATCAGGAAATCAACATCAGGATTGGCAAGGCAGCAACAACAATGAACATGTTAGCAAAAAGAGTCTGGGAGAACTGGAAGCTTACAGCCAAAACAAAAGTCCTCGTCTACCAAGCCTGTGTCCTTAGTACTCTTCTTTATGGCAGTGAAACCTGGACAACTTACTCACACCAAGAGAAACGTTTAAACAGCTTTCATATGCGGTGTCTGCGAAGAATTCTTGGTATTAAGTGGCAAGACAAAATCACAAATACTGAAGTATTGGAAAGATCAGGTTGTGTGACGGTATATTCCATGCTCAGTCTTCGTAGACTTAGATGGATAGGACATGTTACTAGGATGGATGATGGTAGAATACCAAAGGACATCTTTTTTTGGTGAATTACAGACGAAGACGGGTAGGAGATCTCAGGGTCGGCCTCTACTACGATACAAAGATGTGTGTAAGCGTGACATGATTGATACAGGCATTGATAAAGCACATTGGGAGCAAGTCGCCGCTGAACGTGTTGCATGGAGGGCAAACATCAGAAATGGAATAAAGGCAAAGGAGAAAATGATTGCAGATAAAGAACACACAGAGCGTGAGAGACGTAAGATGGTGCACAATGGTGGAAATGACGATGTTTTCACATGCATCTACTGTGGGCAAACATTTGCAGCAAGAATTGGCCTTACCAGCCACACTCGCCACCGCCATGGGTCGTAGTTATTAAGATCATAACCGGGCACTCTCACGAAGTTTATACTTCACCTCGACACCGCAAGGTACAAGAGGAACATGATGAGAGAGAGAGAGAGAGAGAGAGAGAGAGAGAGAGAGAGAGAGAGAGAGAGAGAGAGAGAGAGAGAGAGAGAGGCACGATGTACGAAACTATCGTCTGTCAAGACGGAAAGGTGCCAATGAATGAGAAGAAATGGGTTGGAGAACTTAGTGACATCTGGCAAGATCGAAGGGAAAAGACCAAGAGGAAGACCGAGAGGAAAATACCTGGATGGCTTGGCCATATGGCATGGACGAGACAGGAACATTGAGCTGATCCACGACGCTGGTGATCGAGTGAAATGGCGAGCCATGACCGCCCACGCTTTCCGGCATGGCACATGATTGATTGATTGATTGATTGATTGATTGAACATAGAGAACTTATTCTTGTACCTGAAGGTGGAGAGACCTAGAGCCACTATCCTATTAATACCTGGAAAATCAGCACTCTAGAGAAAAGAAAGATTCATAATTTCAGGAGACTGTTTGCCACAGGGATCCAAGAACTCTGGAACAGAGCAACCTGAGGGCATACCCATTTTCAGACTTAACCTACCCCAAAGGAAGATGGATAGTCACTAGCACTGAAGAACTGTACTATGGTTGATGTTAATGAACTGAATGGTCGAGGAATCAAGGTTATAAATAGTTATAATGATATATATGTATATGACCTTTGTTGTGAATTGGATTGGTGTTTTATGAATTTAACGATCCATAACACAATTTATGTTTATTAAGTCATGAAAAGGAGGCCATTTCCTCTCTTGAGTGATATTTTTTTGGTCATTGTTAAGTTGTTTAAATAAACACACCATAGATATTAATTACTTAGCTGAGAGATGAGAGGCAAGGAACCCCCAAAAGGAACTTGTTATTCGGGGAAACTTCTCCTTAGTTTCCTGGAGGAATTCCTTGGTTCTCCGAGACTTTAGTTATGGACTCAAGCATTTGAGCCATTGCAATTTAAGATAATTATAACGGGCAGGATCACACTGGGAAAGAGGAACTTCGGTATCATCTACCTCTTTGGGGTTGACCCAACAAAAATATCCGACGCAGACATACAGATATACAGGCATACAGACATACTGACATGCACACACACACACATAGACATGCAGACATATGGACATACACGCATACAGGCATACAGGCATACAGACATACAGACATACAAGCATACAGACATACAGTTTGACAAAAACAACTATTTGATTGAACTGGGGTATGTAAATGTCAGAGTTCAAGGCCAGGATATTCAGCTAACACTAAGTGTGGTGTTCCCAACAGTTGGAAGGAGGGGATGGGGGTAGGAGAGGCTGAGGTGGCGGTGTCGCGGCAGTCACTCTACCAGTTGCCAGGTTGGTATCCGAGTTTAATACCTGTTGTAGAATACATTTGTAGGAATATTGAGTATAAGTTTAGGAGTCGGTCGCGTTGCGTTGATTTTCACAATAGTATATGCGTCAACTTGTCAGAAAGAAGTCACAAACTACTGGACATAACATTGCCGAGAAAATAAGATACAGTCAATAAATAAGCTGGTTGACTGCGATGTCCTGTATAGGACATATTGCTAACCACGACACTGCGACAGACAGTGTTTAATAGTAATATAATGGAAAGCGAGGAAGTGGAAGACCTCGTGACCACCCGCAATAGCAGCTATTGGCTATTGGAGAGGCAGGGGAACATGCACTGAAATGCTGCTTGGTGGGGGAGGAGGAATATCGTTCAATGGTGTTGATGGTCTGGCGTGGAGGAATATATGAGGGCGAGTCAATAAGTAAGTCACACAGTTCTGTAGGATGGCAGGTAAATGTAGGCTAGTTGGTGTTTTCTACAGGTGTCATTAGGTGACAGCAACATCGAACTTTATATTTCCGTTCGTCAGGTGGCGCTAGGTGTCTCATGCGCATGCGCAGCGCATAAACAAAATGGCGACTGTACTTACGGAGTGTACAACCAAAGAGCAACGTGCTGTTGTGCGTTTTTTTTTGTGGGCAAAAGGACTGCCTGCAAAGGACATTCATAAGGAAATGCTTCCTGTTTATGCTGACAAATGTTTGTCCCGTAAAGCGGTGCATAGCTGGGTAGAAAAATTTTCTCAAGGACGCTCTAAAATTGTTGATGAAATCCGATCTGGTCGTCCTGTTGAGATTGCAACAGAAGCATCCGTGCAGCGGGTGGAGGAGATGATTAGAGGTGACAGGTGAGTAACGATAGACTCTGTAGCATCTGCAATAGGGTGCTCACATGGTTCAGCATACAGCATAATGCATGATCGATTGAAATTTCCAGGACTGCTGACTAGAGGAGTGTTGCTTTTTCATGACAATGCCAGACCACATACGGCTCGATTAACTCAGGAGAAAATTAACCAACTAAGGTGGAACGTTCTGGAACATCCATCTTACAGCCCCGACTTAGCCCCTAGCGATTTCCACCTTTTTGGTCCACTGAAAACCCACCTTGGCGGGAGACATTTCGCGAATGACGCCAAAGTTGAATGTGAAGTGAATACATGGTTTAGAAAACAGAGCACGCAGTTCTATGCAGCTGGTTTGGAAGGACTGATAAAACGATGGGATAAGTGCATCAATGTTGGTAGAAATTATGCTGAGAAATAAAGGGACAATGTATGTATAAAAATAAACTGGTTTCAAGTTGTTATCATATTTAGTTATTTTTCGACAGCCATTTGTGACTTATTTATTGACTTACCCGCTTATCATTTAATGGTGTTGATGGTCTGGCGTGGAGGAATATATCATTCAATAATGTTAATGAAGATCATATAGGACCCACATTGAGAAACAGCGTGAACGCCTCCTCCAGTTGACATATACACATGATGATGATAACTGCTGAACTAAAACGTGAAATATACAGTCAATGACCTTTTCTTTGACCTACCAGGTCTCCAGGCTCTTCCGTCTTCATCTCCATAACGACGTGAAGCGACTGCCCCGACAACAAGGGCGGTAAAATTTGTCGGCCAGAAACAAGTAATAAATCGAATCTGTCCGGGTCGGGCTGGTACTGGGAGGTTAAAACATTGCATTAGGGGCAGTAGATGTCTGCGCCCGGTCCAGGAGGTATATCGAGTTATCTGCCTGGAGTTGACCTTATCGCCGGCTGGCTATCTGGTGACGCTTCCCTCCATCTTGGCCTGCATCAAGTATCCAGGAATTTGGTATTATAACACGGCCACAGGTGGTTTGGGTATGCATAACCTACACAACAGTCTCAACTCAACGCCAGGGGTTGAGATAGCTGAATGATAATAACTGTCTATAAACTGTGCTGAGTGCGGGTCGGTGCCAGCAGGGCGTCCGCTCCGATAGACCTCATCAAATATAGATATATCTATGGGAGTACTGGTGATGGGCAGTACTGCAGCCGTCCTCCTTTGATGGTTTCGCGTGCTCTAAACGGTTGTAAGTGCGCGACCAGGCCGTGTTTCATGTGTGTGCTTGAAGTGAAGTGCTCAGTTCCGCTACTCTCATCACTTCCGAGGCAGCGTCGAGTGGTCGATATATTGAACGTCTGAAGGTGCAACTCCGTGCACTGTCCGGAAATATCCCACCCCTTACGGGTGGTTAGTGTGTGTGTGTGTTTGTTTATTTGTTTGGTGTGTGTGTGTTGTCTGTCGTGTATGCGTGGGTTGGTGGATGGGGAGGTGGGGGGGGGATTTCGTGTGCACCGGGTTGTCCTTCTTTCAAGTGTTTCTGGTATCACTGTATGTAGGACGTAATGGAGGTGTGTGTGTGCGCGTGTGTGTTTGTGTTTGTGTGATACAATTAATGGCGTGTGTGTGTCTATGCGTGTGTGTCTTGTATGCATGCGTGTCTGTGTATGTATTTGTGTCTATGCGTGCGTGTGGTTGAAAAAGGGTGAGAGTTTGTGTAAATGATGTAATTATGTATGCAAGTATGTATGAATGTGCGTGTGTACGTGTGTCTACTTGCTTGCCTACCTGCCTGTCTCGTGACATGGTAATTTGCATTGTTTATGTTCACAACTTTCTTTTGACAGGTTTTTTCCTATGTGAATGTAACATGCACAATAGATAATTGACGAACGAAACAGGAGCGATTGGAAGGGCCGAATATAAGGCGGGTCTGCGTGCCCAATTTGTGACCCTTTGAAAATAAAGTTCGTTCGTAACTGTGTGTGTGTGTATGTGTGTGTATATGTCTGTGTGTGTGTTTGTATGTTTTAGTATATTTTCTGTGACTCAGTGGGTGTGTGTGAGTGTGTCTGTGTGTGTGTGCTTATGCGCTGGTTATTTGTCCTGTGATTCAGTGTGTGTTGGTGTGTGTGTGTGTGTGTGTGTGTGTGTGTGTGTGTGTGTGCGTGTGTATGCTGGTTATATTTCCTGTGACTCAGTGTGCGACGGAGAAGAAATCCCACAACAATTAACACAAACCAGCCTGCAGGTCTGCACAAAATTACCTCTCTCAGACAGCTCATCGGTAGATTTGGAACTTGGACCTTTCTCCTGGTACCCTCATCACGTACTGAGTCACTGGGTCCCGCCGAACGTGGGTTTTCCGTGGGTAGCCACTACTGCTGTCTTGGTGACAGCTCTTGCTGAAAATGTCACATGACTAAGTACGTGACTAATGACCATTGTCCTCGTGAGTGCTCACACGAACCTGCTCGCTCAACTGCTGGTCGCTAACAGTCTTGTCTCAACTGCCCGTGTTCATTAGCCGCCCACGGCCCATGCCTGTCGCGACACTGGATTCATTAAGTAATGACGGCTAATTGGGCGGGTAATGTCAGCCCATGTGATATCTGATACAGGTCGTGTGGAGGCAGAAATTTGGGAGTCTGCAAGGACATAACGTCTTTGGAATACTGCACAGTGTGAGCTTTAGTTGTGGGGCGGCGGAGTATAAAAGTCGTTGAATATTAGAGTGATGAAGTGTAAGAGTGGTGGTAGTTAGAGTGGTGGTGTGTTAAAGTTATGGTGTGTTAGATTGATAGAGTATTAGAGTGATTGATTATTAGAGTGGTGGATTTGTTAGAGCGTTAGAGTGAACGAACGAACGAACGAACGAAAGTCTTTATTTTCAAAGGGTTAAGAATTGGGCACGCAGGACCGTCTGACATTCTGCCCTTCTTCTCTATTTCCTCTCATACAACTTTCATTCAACATCACTTATGAAGCAAATTTTGACCAAAAAAAAGAACAATAGCATTGAAACGCATGAAAAATAATCAATAACAAATGACTCACTGAGGCAGTGTTTAACATGGGCATTATAAATACCTAAGGAGGGTGTAACATGCCATACATATGGGAATGTTTTTTGGCTAGCTGTCGTTTGAGATAAGTTACCATTATTATTGTCTTTTTGTGTTTTGTTTTATGGGTGTATAAAGTCTGTACTGAGGTAGTGTTCAAACAGGTTGCGAATGTATGTATAATTACTGGTCTTTGATTTCTTGTGGAAGATTGTTCCACAACTGAGAGACAGAGTAAGCTAAGCTTGTTTTATATAAGTCTATCCTAGGTTTAGGGACATGAAGTATATTTAGTCGTTCGCTATGTCTTGCGTTATATTTAAACAATGGCCAAAGGTAGCTTGGAGCATTTTGAAATAGGATTTTGTGAATTAGTTTGGTCTTATTAAAAAGTAGGCGTTTGTGGAGTGGCAGTAACCGAAGACGTTTATGTAGGTTATAATTGTAGGTAAGCTTTTCACCATTAATTAAACGCACTGCTCTTTTCTGGAGTGAATAAAGGTGTTTTATTGATTTGGAGCATCCATCCCAGATTGTGGAGCAGTAATCATTATGTGTTTGTATATGGGAAGTATAGAATATCTTTCTTGTGTTTTCGTCAAGGAAAGTTTTAATTTTGGCAAGTTGATACACTTTTTTTTGCTATTTGTTTAACGAGAGCATGAACATGTGAGTTAAAGGTTAGATTTTGATCTATGATAAGACCCAGTGCCTTGTGTTCGGTTACACTTTCTATAGGCATGCTACCAATGTGTAGCTGTAGAGTTTTCTGCGAGTTTAGCGTGTGAAGTCTTTGCCTGGTTCCTGTTAACATAGACTTTGTGTTAGAAATGTTAATTTGCATGCTCTTTGCTTGACTCCAGTTAACTACACTATTTATTTCCTGTTGCAAGGATAATTCTAGCACATCACGATCAATAGCGTTTGTATATACTGTGCAGTCATCTGCAAATAGATCGCAGGAAGACGATAGATATAAGGGAAGATCATTTATATAAATGGCAAATAAAAGAGGGCCAAGAATAGACCCCTGAGGTACTCCAATGTTAATGGTAATGGCTTGAGATAAAGCTTTATTGTGTAATACTACTTGCTTTCTGTCTAATAAAAATGATTTTATTAATGTCACTATATTAACGCTTACTTTCATTGTTTCTAGTTTTTCAATTAGAATAGTATGATCTATCATATCGAATGCTTTTCTAAAGTCTATAAACAGCACTCCACATAGAGTATTATTGTTAATATTTTGATGTGTTTTTTTTATCATGTTTGTTAGGGCCGTATGACAAGAATAATTTGGCCGAAATTCTGACTGACTGTCAATTATAAGTTTGTGGCGAACTAAGTGCTCTAGTGTTGTTTTGTGAATGTGCTTTTCTAGCAGTTCGGATAGTGAGGATAATATGGAAATTGGCCTATAATTACTCATGAGACGATCGTCTAAAGAACCAGCTTTTAAATGAGGATACACTTTAGCGATTTTAAAGGCTGATGGGAAGTGACCTTTGGTGAGACATTGATTATATATATAAAAGTTAGTGACTCATAGATCGCCGGTGCAGCATGGCGAAGGATCCGATTACTGATTCCATCTAGTCCTGATGAGTTATTGTTGTTTAGGTTACTGAGGTGAGTAAATACTTCAGAGGATGTCATTAGCGGTATGTTGGAGGGAATGTCTCCATAGGATTTGTTCTCACAGAATGATGATAATAAAGATATGTCATGAGGCGCATCTGGTATTGCAGCCTTCAGTTGGTTTATGTCGGACTGAAAGAATCTACTGAATTGATCACATGTAACCTGATTTGATGGTAATGATTGTGATGATTTGTGTATGTTTGTCAAAGTATTCATTGCTTTCCATATATCTTTAGTGTTGGTTTTATATATTATTAAGTTCCTATAATAGATTTTCTTTTCCTTCCGAATAACATATTGAACTTTGTTTCTCAAACTACGGTACATAGTTAGATCTTTATTGTTATGTGCCTTGTACGGTCTCTCATAAGTTCAACTACCTCCTGTGTGATCCGCGGGGGCTTAGTGTGATGTTTAACACGAACTTCCTTAAATGGAACATGCTTATCAAATATACTTAGAAAGGTCTTCAGCCAGTGGCCCAAAGCATCGTCTGGGTCAGGAAGCTGGTAAACATAGTCCAGAGATGAGTTGAGCAAGTCTTGTAAGAAGACGAATCGATTGACATTTTTGTAATTTCTATACATTCTGTGATGTTGTCAGCACACGCAGTATAAATATTATCTATAAGTGTTTCAGATGATTTAGTTATTCTAGTGGCCTGTTTGACTAACTGTTGAAAGTTATATGACTCTATTATGTTTTCCGATGTTTTGTTTGATTTGTTAGTGTCTATGTTGAAGTCACCTAGCAGTATTATTTCTCTCGCATTACTAAAGACTACATCCATCATAGTGGTGAAATTTTCATACCATATATTTCCTGCAGTGGGGTTTCGATAAAGATAGCCAACTACTAGCGGTATGCGATTTTGAAGTTTAACCTCAAGCCATACACACTCAATCTCACAGGTTTCAAAATCTAGCCTGCGGTGGGCATTAAGCGAGTTAGAAATATAAACTGCAATACCCGTCTCTTGTTTCTGATAGGGATCTCTTCTAATGGTTTTAAAACCTCTGATAGCCATGTCATCATCTCAGATCTTACCATTTAATCGACTTTCGCTAACGCCGAACATGTGAAAATTTTGATTTAGTATAAGTGATAGTTCGGGAAGCTTCCCTAATAGATGGCAGATGTTTACATGACCGATTCTGAGCCCATTATTACTGAGCCAGTGTTCGTACTTATTAGAAATTTCAACAATGCGTAATCATAAGTTTAAAAGCAAAAAAGACAAAGCACACACACACACACACACACACACACACACACACACACACACACACACACACACACACACAAGGTGAATACAACTTACGTTCCTTATTACAATACACACTCTAAAGTACAGAGAAACAGCAATATCTCTGTCAATATATAAAAATACGTACACAGATCCGTAAGGAAGAGCAGTGAATACCCTCTCACTCACAGTAAAACACAATTAAAAGTATTATAAAAGCTATACAGCCAAGTATTATCAATCATTATAAGGTCAAAACAAGTCAATGTTTGTAGTTACATATAACCTTATACGTCACTAGATCAAGTAATAACCAAATATGCAGATAAACGTTCTAGGAGAGACTCTTTCTTGTACCGAGATCCGGTATAGCTTTGTGCTAAGTTGCTAGTAAATACCAGATTGTGTTGGTTGTTCGTATAGCGGCATTATAAGTGCTTAAGTGCTTGACGAAGTGTAGCTGTGCTATAACGTGTGAGGTGCAAACATTCTGGGTTACAATAAAATGGGTACTGTGATAGTGTGTTAGAGTGATAGAATGGTGGTGTGTTACAATGGAAGTGTGTTAGAGTGGTTGTCTGTTAGAGTTGTGAGATGTTAGAGTGGCGGAGTGTTAGAGTGGTAGTGTATTAGAGTGGTGGAATGTTAGAGTTGTGTTGTATTACAGTAGTGGAATGTTAGAGTGTTGGAGTGATAGAGTGGTGGAGTAATAGAGTGATAGTGTGTTAGAATGGTGGAATGATAGAGTGGTGGAGTGATAGAGTGGTGGTGTGATAGTGTGGTGGAGTGATAGAGTGGTGGAGTGATAGAGTGGGGAGCAATATAGTGGTTGAGTGATAGAGTGGTTGAGTGATAGAGTGGTGGATTGATTGAGTGGTGGTGTGATAGTGTGGTGGAGTGATAGAGTTGGGCGATGATAGAGTGAGGGAGTGATAGAGTGGTCGAGTGATAGTGTGGTGGAGTGATAGTGTGGTGGAGTGATAGAGTGATGGAGTGATAGAGTGGTGGTGTGATAGATTGGTGGAACGATAGAGTGGTGGAGCGATAGAGTGGTGGTGCGATAGTGTGGAGAAGTGATAGAGTGGTGGAGTGATAGAATGGTGGTGCGATAGTGTGGTGGAGTGACAGAGTGATAGAGTGGGGGAGTGATAGAGTGGTGGAATGATAGAGTGGAGGAGTGATAGAGTGGGGATGATAGAGAGGTCGAGTGATAGAGTGGGGAGTGATAGAGTGAAGGAGTGATAGAGAAGTGGATTAATAAAGTGGGGGAGTGATAGAGTGGTGGAGTGATAGAGTGGGGAGTGATAGAGCGGTGGAGTGATAGAATGGGGGTAATAGAATGGTGGTGTGATAGTGTGGTGTAGTGATAGAGTGGTGGAAAAATAGAGTGATGGGGTGATAGAGTGGTGGAGTGATAGCGTGGTGGAGTGATAGAGTTGTGGTGTGTTAGAGTGATAGTGTTTTAAAGCGATGGAGTGATAGAGTGGTGGCGTGTTAGAGTAGTGGTACGTTAGAGTGATAGAATGGCAGAGTGACATTAATAGAGTGGCAGGGAAAGAAAGAACGAACGAAGAGAGAGGAAAAGAGAGAGTGATAGACTGCCAGAGAGATGGTAAAAGAATGTACGAGAGAGAGAGAGAGAGAGCGAGAGAGAGAGAGAGAGAGAGAGAGAGAGAAGTACGTGTGTGTGTGGGAGAGAGAGAAGTGTGGTGGGGAGAGGGAGTACACAGAGCCATAGTGTGAGCGAATTGTGAAGAGGTAGAATAGTGGAGTGGGAAAGTGGCAGTGGTAAAGTGAGAGGGGAGGAGGGGGAGGGTTTAGTGAGTGTGTGGAACAGACATAGTGTTATAGACATTTCTGGCTGTTGCCATCAGACATCATGTTGTTAACATCTCCGGCTGTTGAAATCAGACATCATGCTGTAGACATCTCAGGCTGTTGAAATCAGACATGATGTTGTTAACATCACTAGTTGTTGTCATCAGACATCATGTTGTCAAGATCTCAGGCTGTTGTCATCAGACATCATGCTGTAGACATCTCTGGATGTTGCCATCAGACATGATGTTGTTAACAACACTTGTTGTTGTCAACAGACATCCTGATGTTAACATCTCTGGCTGGTGCCATCAGACATCATGTTCTCAAGATTTCAGGCTGTTGCCATCAGACATCATGTTGTTAACATCTCAGGCTGATTGATTGATTGATTGATTGATTGATTTAGGAACCGACATCACAGCATTCGGGACATTCCCATAAGCGCTCCGTCCCCATCCCCAGCAGCCAGCGAAGAGTTCCAACACTAATAGTTCCAGTAGCAATCTGATTATATGTCCGTCTCGCCTTTCCTCTGAGCGTCGAGCGTCGGCCAGATCCCCTCGTCACACCCCGCTGTCTCATTCTTACCAGACTATGGTGATCCATCTGCTCCTCCGAGGTGTACACGTGCTCCCACAAGGCCGCAACCACGTCTGCCTTGTCATGCATCAATACTCCACCAAGTTTTGCCGAGCCAGCCAATCTGTCCGACTGTTCATTCCCCAGCACACCGGCATGCCCAGGAGAAAAGATCCAGGTGATGCTTGCTACCCGTGACCTCCGAAGCGAAGCAAGCCACTCTGCACGAAGCTTGCCTGTTCTCACCCTTCTCAGCATGCTTTCTGAGTCAGTTACAATCACAATGTGTGTATGAATCTCAGGCTGTTGTGATCAGACATCATGTTGTTAACATCTCAGGTTGTTGTTATCAGACATCATGTTATAGACATCTCAGGCTGTTGTCATCAGACATCATGTTGTTAAGATCTCAGGCTGTTTACGTCAGACATCATGATGTAAACACCTCAGGCTGTTGAAATCAGACATCATGCTGTAGACATCTCAGGCTGTTGAAATCAGACATCATGTTGTTAAGATCTCTGTCTGTTGCCATCAGACATCATGTTGTCAAGATTCAGACTGTTGTCATCAGACATTATGCTGTAGACATCTCTGGCTGTTGCCATCATACATCATGTTGTTAACATCTCTGGCTGTTGAAATCAGACATCATGTTGTTAACAACTCTTGTTGTTGTCTTCAGACATCATGCTGTAGACATCTCTGGCTGTTGCCATCAGACATCATGTTGTTAACAGCTCTTGTTGTTGCCATCAGACATCATGATGTTAAAATTTCTGGCTGTTGCCATCAGACATCATGTTGTTAACAATTCGTGTTGTTGCCATCAGATATCATGCTGTAGACATCTCTGGCTTTTGCCATCAGACATCATGTTGGCAACATTTCTACTGCTACCACAGATACCGTTACTACAACTCATTGGCACCTTTCCGTCTTGACAGCCGATAGTTTGGTACATATGGTGCGTCAAAATGGCTTAATAACTACAACCCATGGCGGTGGCGAATTTGGCTGATAAGGCCAATTCGTGCTGTAAATGTTCGTTGACGGTGGATGCATATGAAGACATGGTCATTTCCGCAATCATGCACCATCTTACGTCTCTCACGCTCTGTGTATGCTTTATCTGCAATCATTTTATCCTTTGTCTTTATTCCATTTCTGACAGGTTGCCCTTCATGCAACACGTTCAGCGGCGACTTTATCCCAATGTGCATTATCAATGCCTGTATCAATCATGTCCCGCCTACACACATCTTTGTATCGTAGTTGAGGCCGACCCTGAGATCACCTACCCTTCTGTAATTAACCAAAAAAGATGTCCTTTAGTATTCTACCATCACCTATCCTCCTAACGTGTCCTATCCATCTAAGTCTACGAAGACTGAGCATGGAATACACCGTCACAAAACCTGATCTTGTGGGATGTGGATTTTAATTTATGAGAATATTATGTTAAGTTTGTCTAGGGGATTTAGTTGATTCTCTGGTCACTGTTAGAATGCAAGGTGATCAGGGAAATTTACCACAAATACAAGGAGAAAACATTTCAATCCTTGAAACAATGGTATCTGTGTGTAGGTTTCCCCTCCCACTTCATCACCCTCTAAAGTTTATATAGTGCTAGAGGACATTGATTGGCTACAACATATAACCAGTGTTGCCATTTAAGTGTTTTTCGCACTAAATTTAGTGCTTTTTTAAGTCATTTAGTGCGAAAATGTTGCTTTTAGCGCGGCCGCGCAAACTTAATGCTTCACAAATATTTTTTGGGTGCTTTTTAGTGCTTTTTTGGGTGGGTAAATATTACTTTAAAAAATCATTTTGGGGACACTAAAAAGCCGAATTTGAACTGAAGCGAGGGAGTAAAACAGTCTTAGTATATTACTGTGCAATATTCAAGTAATTTAACTCCTTTTAATACGATTTATATGAAGTGAGTGACTGCAATGCGCAGGCAATATGCAATGCGTTAAAAGATTGTTTAAACAAGAATGGACTTGAGATGCAAAGACTAGTTGCACTCGCCACTGACAATACATCTGTCATGACAGGTGTAAACAATGGAAGTATATACAAAATTAAAATCCGAAGTTCCTCATCTGGTACTAGTTAGGTGTGTATGTCATTCCCTTCAGCTGGCAGTGTCACAGGCTGCAGCTACTTGTTTGCCCAGGAACATAGAGTTCATGATTAGAGAAACATATAACTGGTTTTCTCACTCAAATCTTCGTCAAGCAAAGTACAGGGAGCTTTTTGCTTTATTAAATGATGGACAAAATCCGATGAAGGTTGTTCAATTAAGTCAGACACAATGGATGTCCATTCAATCTGCCATTGTCAGAATATTGCAGCAGTGGGTCGATCTCAGAACTCATTTTGATGTAGCAAGACTCAACGAGCGCTGTTATACAGCAGAACTTCTACATTCTATGTTTAGAGACATGAAAAACTATGTGTATCTCATATTTCTCAAGCATATTCTCGGGGAAGTTCAAAGTGTGAATAAGACATTCGATGCAGATATACAGGATCCAACAAAACTACTCAGCGATCTTGTCCAGCTCATTGATTCTATCAGTTCAAAGATTGCTATTCCTGGGAAAAAAATAACAGAAAGTGATGCTATTCAAGATTATTTAGATCCTAATCCCAATCTAGGTAATGAGTTTGAGAAAGAAATAGCAGACTACAAGTTTCCCGATGAGAAAGAAATTCGTGGAAGGTGAATCCAGTTTTTAATAGAGCTATTGACACAGCTGCGTTTACGTACACCCAATAACGTTCCAGTGTTGCAGTCCATGTCATGTCTTAGTTGAAGTGAATGTCTACAGCCAATGAAGCCTTGTATATTGGATCTTGCTAAAATAGCTACAGAAACTGAAGAGGAGTTGTTTGACTGGGATTTGGCAGATCTGGAATAAACTTCATTCTAATAGTCAGTGATAATAATAAATTATAATGTGCTACTTTATAACATTTTGAATGAATACCACCAGTGCTTGTTTTAGTGTTTTCCTCAAAAAATAGTATTGCAATATTGTGCTTTTTTGGCTCGAAAGTAGATCTGATTGGGATTTGGCGGATCTGGAATAAACTTCATTGTAATATGAAGTGATAATAATAAATTATACTGTGCTACCTTGTTACATTTGTAATAAAAACAGTTGGTGCTTTTTTTCTTGGTGCTTCCTAAACATTTTTGGTGCTTTTTAGTGCTTTTTGGGGGTCGATTTTGGTGCTTTCTCATCGAAGGGAGATGGCAACACTGCATATAACACAACCACTGTTGAACAAACATCAACCATTTTGGACAAACAGTCAGGCATTAAATCAAGATCTGTAGTAACAAATAGACAAATTTATTGGCCACTGTACTCTTCATGAATATGTCTCACTTGAAATATGACATGGGTATACATATACATGAAATATGACAGCAGTCTACAATCCCAAACATATATTGACCATACTGAAAAACTGGAACAGGCATGGGATGAAATATGACAGATCATAGACACATTAAAAGTGCAATCCCCTGTTCCTCCAAAAATTCAACAATCTTCAAAAACCACCAATACACCTCAGTTGGTTCTCAACACCTGTGACCCTTAATGATTTAAAAAAAAAAAACATTGGCATGTGTTCAACAAAATTAAACACTACATTCATTACATAATATAAAACTAATTAACTAGTTTACTGTCCTGTACTGTCTTGTTGTATGGTTCAGTGTTCATCTCCTACGTATATTAGATCCTATTCCCATTATCTGGGTACCGAAATAAATGCACTCAGTTGTGTTCCTAATATGTATATCCACTGGTAATTGGCTGGTACAAATCATACTCCATAATCCAAGAATAGAAATTACACACAATCACATATCCCCTCCGTGTGGCTAGAATTTTTCGAATACTCTGTTGCAAGGAGGCTCGGTGCCTTTGTGAAATTGAGGCGTAGCTTGGTCTTACTTCCAGGAATTTCCACTTAAGCTCTGCAGAAGGTATTTTCCCATCTCACCATACACTGTCCCAAGTAGGCGTCCATTCAGCTGCTCTGCTTCCGATATCAGAATCCCAATTATGTTCACAAAGATGTTACACCCACCAAGTCGCGAGTCTATAACCCATGGCATTTAGGCTGACATTGGACCCGCAAGAGGTAGTTGTTACTATATAGTCCAGTGTATGAACTTATATGGCTGAGAGGCATCCAATGGTAGTATCTGTGACTATGTCCAGAATTGATCAATACACGCATGTATCCGAAGATGAATAATTCCAGTACACAAACAGAGTCAGTAAACTAGTCCAATGATTTCTTTCTGCTGCAGTGTGTATACATATTACTCCACTAGCTTCATTCGGTGTCTTTGGGTTGGTATTCAGGTGTAGGACCTGTTTTGAACTTGTTGTTATGTATGTTTCAGTGGTAGTCAGTTGGTATTAAGTTGGTACCTTGGTTGTACTGGCGTATGTTGTTTCAGTGTCTCTTCCATTTGTTTGAGGTGGTGTTCGTATCTAGAACTTAGTGTTGAGTCTGCCAGCTGTATGACTGATTGAAGGATTAGTTAAATCCTGAATAGGAAACTGGGAATGTCCCATGGTTTCGTTGACCTCGCGGATTGATGGCGTACCAGGCGGTATCTCCCAGATGTAACAGTAGATGATACTTCTGTTGTCGGTGTATTTTGAATATCCATTCATCTTGATGGAAATTAAATACAGAGATCCATACCTGGATATCCTGACAGAAGTAGGACTATCAATCGCTGAGTGTCTCTCTTCAACAAGGTCTTTTCGCTGTCTAGGCAGCGGATCAAGCGTAGCAGTCAACGTTGATGTTTTTCTAGATCCAGACTATGTTTAGGACATTTAGTCCTGACTCACCTTCATCAGGCTTTTGACCCAGGATCCTGATTGGTGATATGTCCAACAAACCACCACTCGCTACTGTCTATAGAAAAGGATGACAAAGAATACAACACTGGCATTAACCTACTGTGGTATGGTAAAATGTTTTCAACACAATTACAAACAACAAAAGAAGAAGGAGAAAGGAGTGGGTTTTCACGTTCCACTGTCTCTCGTCGCTTGGTGTTGAGCTATTCTACCTCTTATTTAGAGTAATGTATTTTCTCACTCCATATTATGTTCTATGTTGTTACTGGGACTATTAGATGAGTGAAGCCATTCTTTCCATCCAAACATGTTGATATTGCCTCTCTCTACTTGAAGAGAATAACCTATAGATAATCTCAGTTGTTTCTAATGCCGCGTCTTCCTTCCGTCGCTATAATCAGCATTAGGCCAAGGCTATTCAACATTGTCTTCTTATGTATTTATATTCACAGCGATTCTTACGTCAACATCATCATGTCCCCAGGAGTAACATTAAAACGTATATTCCCACAGTAAAGGGTAACAATCAGGACAGAATATAATTCTCATAACAGAGAAAAACAAACATGTACATTTCTCTGATATCTTCTTCTTCTTCTTCTTCGTTCATCCGGAGTTTTTTTTCGGATGTGATTGCGTTGTGCCTGTTTACAGCAGAGCTGCGTTCTTGCGCCGTTAGGCCGACACATCCGACTTCTGCGGGCATTTGTTGACCGGGTTAACCTTCCCGGGGGTTTCTTAGGACGTTTGACTCTCACTGTTGTGGTGTTATCCCCCATCCCAGCTGGTCCATATAGAACAGCCAAAGATCCTGGTCAGCCCTCAAGGGAAGGCAGGGGCAGACCATGGGCATTCCCCGCCATCCAAGGAGGCTTCCATACTTGCAGAGCCGATACATAGCGCTCTGGTACTGGGCTCACCCAAGGAATCGTCACGTCCTGCACATGGCTGCTTAGCCTCACTTCCGTATATTGGGCCTTCCGTTCACCATAGGCTGTTCTTCCGGAAACCAGAAGTATGCAGTCTGCAGATGACATCCACACAGTGAGCTTTCGATTCGGACTTTCCACGTAATGGATTTGCTATCCAAGCAATATTCCATTTCATGCCACTAGGACACTTTTCCACCTTTTATGAAGCCCACACAATGGGCTTTTGATTCGGACTTTCCACGTAATGATTTGCTATCAAGCAATATTCCATTTCGTGCCACTAGGACACTTTTCCACCTTTTATGAAGCCCACACAGCGAGCTTTCGATTTGGACTTTCCACATAATGGATTTGCTATCCAAGCAATATTCCATTTCATGCCTCTGGGTCTTCATGCACCTTTAAATGTCAACCTGTATGTAGTTAAAGTAAGCTGCGGTCAACTTGAGCTTGTTGATATCTCCATAGAGCTTGTCCTCAAATGAAGCAGGTGTGGGCCAAAATATCTTTCTCTGTTCTGCATACGTTGGGCAATCCTGCAGCAAATGTTTTGCTGTCATTTTTCCAGTTCTACAATTACATTCATCAGTATCTCCTATCTTTAGTTTATTGAACAAGTGGTATTTCAGCCTGTTATGTCCTGTGCGGAGTCTGAAGATTGCTACTTGTTCTCTTCGGTCGAGTTTGTAATATGCATCATCCTTCTGATGGCCTGGATGCTCAGATTCCCATTTGGTTCTATAAGTGCTTTTTATCAACATCTTTGCCTCATTATAGGTTATGTCTATGTCAGGCTGTGGTAGTCGTCCACCCTCTTTTGCCAGTCTGTCAGCCTCTTCGTTTCCAGGTATACTGCAATGTGATGGGATCCACTGTATTACAACTTTTTTGGATTTCTGGCATAGACCATGGAGTGCTGCTCTTAGGTCAGTTAGTTCTGTGCTGTTATTGCTCTTGAGTATTGAGACAGCTGACTTTGCATCTGTGAAGATAGCTATTTGCTTCTCTTTATTTTCCTCCATCAGGAGCATTTCTGCTGCAGTTTTCAAAGCCTCTACCTCCGCTTTGAAGTTACTTGAAAATTTTCCAGTTGCCATTGAATGTGTTTTTTTCACTCCATTTTTTAAATTTAGGAGAATTCCTCCTCCTCCATTCTCTATTGAATTTTTGGCTGATCCATCTGTATATGCATGGGTCCAATTCCTGCTTGGGTAATGTTCTTTTATGTAGTTTAGGGTTATTTCTCTTCTTTCGGTTTCATGCTGAGTGTTCTTTTTCTCAATACCAGGAATGTTTTCTATCATCTCAGGCAGTTGCTGCTGTCTCCAAGCTGGGAAGTTGTGTGCATTGTGTATGGGCTTGACTGTTGATATGTTAAGTATAGGATCTGCCCTAATCCTTCGTTTTGCAGTTTCTACAAAGTTGCTACGCTTCAGTCTTCCCTTTCCAAAACCATTAAACCTGTTATACATAGGGTGGTCTGTCAATCTTCTAAATTTTTCTGCTTGTTGCTGGGCTCTGCTATCTCTTCTATCCTGCATTGGTTGTAAACAAGTGATCTTTTCTAGTTCATTAATAGGCGTTGTCTTCAGGCTTCCAGTTATGATTCGCATTCCTTGGTTTTGGACTCTACTTATTTTGTTAAAGTTTGACTTAGCTGCTGTTGCCCAAGCTGCAATGCCATATTCCAGTACTGGCCTCACCCGTCCAGTATATAACTTCTTGAGAACTTTCTCATCTGCTCCCCATGTTGTACCAGCAAGCTTTTTCATGATTGCCATTCTCTGCCTTGCTCTTGTTCGATTTTTCTCAACCTGTGTCTTCCATGTCAGGCGACGATCAAAGGTGACTCCTAGATAGTTTGGATTTTCTTCATGGCGCAATATTTTTCCATTCAATACCAGCTTAGGTTGCTGAGTTTTATTTGAGAGGGAGAACACTGTGCATGTTGTTTTCTCCTCACTTATCTTCACTAGCCATGATTTTGACCAGTCCTCTAGCGCTAATAAGGCTTGCTGTATTCTGCTGTTAGCTGTACTAATATATTCTTCAGATGTCCATATGGCTAGGTCATCTGCAAAGGAGGATGTGTGTACTCTGGCTGGAAAATTTTCTGTGATGTCATTTATATATGCTAGGAATAATGTTGGTGAAAGAACTCCTCCTTGGGGGACACCTTGCTCCAGCAGCATCATTTTGCTTGTTTGTCCTTGTACTTTTGTCCTGGCAGTTCTGTTCTCAAGGTAGTGGCTGATCCATTTATACATTTTTCCACAAACATGCATGTTTTGCAGTTTTACTTTCAGTCCTTCCTTCCATACTTTATCAAATGCTTTTTCTAAATCTATCCAGACTGCTAGTGTGTGCTTTTTCTCTTGGAAGGCATCCTCTATTTCCTGAGCTATATAGGTTATTTGATCTTCAGTGGATCTGTATTTTCTGAATCCTGC
Source organism: Cepaea nemoralis (assembly GCA_014155875.1). Taxonomy (NCBI): domain Eukaryota; kingdom Metazoa; phylum Mollusca; class Gastropoda; order Stylommatophora; family Helicidae; genus Cepaea; species Cepaea nemoralis. Next base: position 46,524 of record JACEFZ010002258.1, read on the forward strand.
TTGGTGTGGTGTTAAGAGTTTGTTTTCTTCCAGATGCCATGTTAGCCTGCCATTGATAATGCGTTCCATTAATTTTCCTACACAGCTCAGTAGACTGATAGGTCGATAGCCATTTGGTTCTTCCAGGTCTTTTCCTTTCTTTGGGACTGGTATTAGTATAGCTTCCTTCCATGCCTGTGGGACTATTCCTCTCTTCCAGCTGTTATTTAGGACTGCTAGTAGTTTCTTCTTTGCCTTGGTGCCTAGTCCTATTAGCATTTCATTTGTGATTCCATCCTTTCCTGGTGATTTCTTCTTTTTTAGGGTATTCATTGCCTGTTCCATTTCTTCCATTGTTAGATTTGCCATCATATATTCTGCTGCTGTCTCTGTATTTCTATGATGTGTCTGTTTGTCTTTGATTGCTTTCTTCTGTTCGGTTGTAATATCAATGTGGTTTGCATTTGCATAGTGTTCCATTAGTGCATTTGCAGCCTTTTTGCCTGTAAGCAAGGCATTTCCTTGTTTAATTGTTATTTGTTTGTTTCTAGGTCCTTCATTGTTCATGGCTTTCACTAGTTTCCATAGTTTGTTTCCATCCCTGTCAAAATTCAGGTTTTCTGTTTTTTCCCTCCAACAATCTCTTGTTGTTTGATTTACTGTTCTTTTATATTTTGCTGAGATGGCTTTGAGAGAGATGTTTGCTTCAATTGTTTGTTCTCTCTCTGCTGTCTTCCTGGCATCTTCAACTTTGTCCTCCAAACTTTGTAGTTCTTCAGTCCAGTATGGTTTGTAATTTTTCCTCGCTCCTCTTGGAATGGACTCAGTGGCTGCCTGTATTATCGCTCTGTTTAGACTTTCCACCATTTGCTTTATGTTGCCATATCGTGTATTTATGTTTTCACAATATTTGTCTGTTAGTATGGCAAATCTGTCCCAATCTGCTCGTTTGTAATTCCAGCGGGGCAAGGGCTTTTGCTCCTGTGGAACATACTCCATATTCATTTCAAGCTTGATTGGTCTGTGGTCACTACCTGCTAATTGGTCCAGCACATGGCGATCGATTTTGTGGAGGATGTCTCCTGTGCAGAAAGCTAAGTCTGGAGTAGAAGTGGTAAGCCATCTTCTGGAGTAGAAGCTCGGTGTGTCATCCGCTTTGTTGAGTAGATGGAGATTTGAGTCTATTTCCCAGTCCTCCAATTCATCTCCTCTTTTGTCAGTATCTGGGTATCCCCATCTTTCTGAACGGCTATTAAAGTCTCCGACAATAATGCAGTTTGTGTCAGTTATTTTCATGTTTGAGAGTTTAAGGTCCTTATCTGCTGGGCTATACAGATTGTAGATTCTTATTTTCACGTCCTTTATCATTATGTCAACACCTATAATTTCCGTTTGGTTGTCAGAGATCACAGATACTTCGCTGCAAGGTATTGTATTTCGTGTAAGTATTAGAACTCCTCCTTTGTGTCCTTCGCGGTCGAAACGTGTGGCCTGATATCCTCTGACTGAGAATTTGTGATTGGCGTTGAGGTGTGTCTCTTGAATGCATGCCACATCTATTCTATCTTTATGAAGACGATGTGTTAGGGAGTCTTTCTTCTTGTAAACTCCTTCGGCATTCCACTGTAGTATGTTGAGTGTCCGGGGTATTTGGTCAATAGCTCTTAACCTACTCCTCTGTGCCTTGACTCCACAGCACAGGGGAAGGTGACCACCAGTAGTCATGGGTGGACCCCCTCGAGGCAGGGGGCCCGGCACTATCACCGCCTGATGGGACTTCACGGGATTAGCACCATATCGATTAATTTTGATTTGTGACATCATGAATTAAGTTACGTTGCACTGCTTTGTCAAGCCTGTGGCTCAGTACATCCGATTTCGACAAGCATTTATTCGGGATGCTTTCCCTAGCCTTTGACTGCCCCCAGTCTACCTACAAGGCAGCAGGTTTCACGTTGCACTGCTTTGTCAAGCCTGTGGTATGAACTTATATGGCTGAGAGGCATCCAATGGTAGTATCTGTGACTATGTCCAGAATTGATCAATACACGCATGTATCCGAAGATGAATAATTCCAGTACACAAACAGAGTCATAAACAGTCCAATGATTTTCTTTCTGATGCATGTGTATACATATTTACTCCACTAGCTTCATTCGGTGTCTTTGGGTTGTTATTCAGGTGTAGGACCTGTTTTGAACTTGTTGTTATAGTTTGTTTCAGTTGGTATTAAGTTGGTACCTTGGTTGTACTGGCGTATGTTGTTTCAATGTCTCTTTCCATTTGTTTGAGGTGGTGTTCGTATCTAGAACTTAGTGTTGAGTCTGCCACTGTATGACTGATTGAAGGATTGTTAAATCCTGAATAGGAAACTGGGAATGTCCCATGGTTTCGTTGACCTCGCGGATTGATGGCGTACCAGGCGGTATCTCCCAGATGTAACAGTAGATGATATTCTGTTGTCGGTGTATTTTGAATATCCATTCATCTTGATGGAAATTAAATACAAAGATCTACCCTGGATATCCTGACAGAAGTAGGACTATCAATCGCTGAGTGTCTCTCTTCAGCAGGTCTTTTGCTGGCTAGGCAGCGGATCAGCGTAGCAGTCAACGTTGATGTTTTTCTAGATCCAGACTATGTTTAGGACATTTAGTCCTGACTCACCTTCATCAGGCTTTTAACCCAGGATCCTGATTGGTGATATATCCAACAAACCACCACTCGCTACTGTCTATAGAAAAGGATGACAAAGAATACAACACTGGCATTAACCTACTGTGGTATGGTAAAATGTTTACAACACAATTACAAACAACAAAAGAAGAAGGAGAAAGGAATGGGTTTCCACGTTCCACTGTCTCTCGTCGCTTGGTGTTGAGCTACTCTATCTCTTATTTAGAGTAAGGTATTTTCTCACTCCATATTATGTTCTATGTTGTTACTGGGACTATTAGATGAGTGAAGCCATTCTTTCCATCCAAACATGTTGATATTGCCTCTCTCTACTTGAAGAGAATAACCTATAGATAATCTCAGTTGTTTCTAATGCCGCGTCTTCCTTCCGTCGCTATAATCAGCATTAGGCCAAGGCTATTCAACATTGTCTTCTTATGTATTTATATTCACAGCGATTCTTACGTCAACATCATCATGTCCCCAGGAGTAACATTAAAACGTATATTCCCACAGTAAAGGGTAACAATCAGGACAGAATATAATTCTCATAACAGAGAAAAACAAACATGTACATTTCTCTGATATTAAGCACATGTTAATCATACATAATAATTACACAATGATAATGCAGGGGCCTATGTTTTTGGATTTCCTCATTGGTTAATGCATAAAACTAAAACATAAATTATTTCCCCCCACTGCTTACAGCAGCATGAGGTTAGTGAACGCTGTTATATATTTTGCCAAGTGCTGCTATTATTCGGAGTGTTATTTTTCAGAATAACTTACGCCACATGGTCCAGTCTTCTGAATATTGCAAACAATTTATGAACATCAATCTTCGCTTCTGTCCCTATCACAGTGGGGTGTTGCGGATTGAAGGCACATCCTATCCTAACATTCATTTATATCATGCGTTTTCTTTCTTTTTTCATAGGATTATAATTATATTCTCCCACATGGCAATTCCCTAGCAATATTTTATGTAATGACTAGCTGACCCGGCCCGGCTTCGCCCAGTTCCTGGTGGGGAGCATCTCATTTAATTCATATAAATAGTCATATAAGCTCCCGTTCCCGTTCCCGACTATCTATCTTTCTGTCTGTCTGCCTGTCTGTCTGCCTGTCTATCTGTCTGTCTATCTGTCTGACCCGGCCCGGCTTCGCCTAGGCCCTGGTGAGGAGCATCTCATTTAATTCATATAAGTAGTCATATAAGTTCCCGGTCCCGACTGTCTGTCTGTCTGTCTGTCTGACCCGGCCCGGCTTCGCCCAGACCCTGGTGGGGAGCATCTAATTTAATTCATATAAGTAGTCATATAAGTTCCCGGTCCCGACTGTCTGTCTGTCTGTCTGTCTGTCTGTCTGTCTGTCTGTCTGTCTGTCTGTCTGTCTGTCTGTCTAATAATTTATTGTTTGCAGTTAGAACAACCTTAGATAAACGAAGACCAACTTACAAAAAGCAATAGAAAGAGCACTTGAAAGATCTTTACATCTTCCCCCAACAATTAACTTGAGTAAATGGAGCGGCAGCAGCAGCAGCAGAAGAAGAAAAAGGAGGAGGAGGAAGGAGGAGGAAAAGGGAGGTGGAGGAGGGAGGAGGAGCAGGAGGATGGAGGAGGAGGGAGGAGGAGGGGGAGGATGAGGGAGGAGGAGGAAGGAGGAGGAGGAGAGAGGAGGAAGAGGGAGGAGGAGGGAGAAGGAGGAGGAGGAGGAGGAGGAAGAGGGAGGAGGAGGGGAGGAGGAGGAGGAAAGCTTCCTAATCTCCCAGACTCTTTTTGCTAACCTGTTCATTATTTTTGCTGCCTTACCAATCCTGATGTTGATTTCCTGATCTAAGGATAATTTGTTATTTACCTCTGATCCTAGATATGTAAATAAGTCTATTATCTCCAGTTTGGCGTCGTCAATAAAGATTGATGGTATCCCATATGCACCTTGTGACATAATCTAATCCTTCTTTTTGTTAATTGTTAAACCAAATTCAGAACAAGCATTGGAGAATGCAAATAGTAGATGTTGTAATTCTTCCTCAGAGTGGGTCGCAATTGCAACATCATCTGCAAAAAAGAAACTTTGATTAGTACCCTCCTAAGTTTGGTCTTGGCCTTCAATCTCTGAGCATTATAGAGGCTGCCATCTGAGCGTAAGTGAATGTGTGTACCGGCATCCTGATCACGACAGTCATATTTCAGTAGAAGTGAAAAGTATATTCCAAGGAGGGAGAGGGATAGTACACAACCTTTCTTAACTCCACTCTTAATTTCTAACTCTTCTGAACTTGCACCATGAAACTTGATTATACCCTTCGTGCCTGTATGGAACGATTCAACAATGGCCAGAAGAGTTGGTGGGCAGCCAATCTTATTTAGTGCCTTGATCAGACTCTCACGAATGACCAAATCAAATGTTTTTGTGAGGTCGATGAAGGCAATAAACAGTCGTTGATTTTGTCCCCGGCAATTGTCTTGCATTTGTCGCAATGATAATATTATATCAATGGTAGACCGGTTCTGTTGGAAGCCGCACAATGATTCGGGGTAAACAATTCTGGCAGGTTCTTTCCCATCAATACACAGAAGTGAGATACCCTTATAGTTGTTAGTCGTTATGATTGTCTTGTTCTTCTATAGTGTTATGATGCTTGAATCTTTTAAATCCTGTGGAACTTGTCCTTCTCACCAGCATAGCTCTATTAGCTGGTGGATCTGTAGAGTTAGTGTGTCTTGCCCACTCCTGATAACCTCTATTGGAATCCCATCCTTACCTGGAGCCTTGTCAGATGCAAGTTCATTTATAGCACACTTAACTTCTGTTATGGTGGGAAGTGTGTCCAGGTGGTCAAGGGTTGGCAAAGCCTCTATGGCGTTGAGGGTATCATCCGCTAGTTTGGTCTCACTTGAGTAGAGCTCTAAATAATTCTCTACCAATCTATCCATCTACTGTTTCTTATCAGTGATGATTTCTCCAGTCAAGGTTTTCAGTGGTGCACTTCTTTTGATCATTGGACCACAGGCTTTTTTTTATCCCTTCATACATGCTTCTGACGTTTCCCTTATAACTTGCGTTTTGAATGGACTCACATAACTTGATCCAATAGTCATCTGCACACTGCCTGGCAGCCTTTTGCACATCCTTCCTAGCTTGCTTCAGCTTCCTGGGAGTGTTAAGCGTTGTTCTTTCCTTGTTTCTTAAAAAAGCTATCTTCTTTTCATCAATCAAGGGCTGCAGTGTCAGGCTGTTTGCCGCAAACCAGCCCTGCCTCTTGTGTCCACAGTGCCGTAAACCCCTACCGCAGTTGTATAAAGAGTTTTCTGAAGTTTACCCCACTTTTCACCTACTGTTCAATTTTCTGATGTATCAGTGAAAGCGTCTTCAAGTTTCTGATAAAACTCAAAGCACTTTTCAGGATCTTGATTGTTAATAATATTAATCCTGGGGCTAGATTTATGTTTAGCTGTGTAGATTTTCTTTGGTCTCAGTCTAACCCTTGCAACAACCAAAGAATGTTCGGTATTGCAGTCAGCACTGTGGTATCTTCGAGTTAATGATGTTTGGTTCAGATGTTGTCTCCGTGTGATGATGAAGTCCAGCTGGTCTAGGATGTTTCCGTGTGACCTTATGCAGCTCTTTTGTTTTAAACAAGGAGTTTGTAGGTCATTTCTGGTGCAATGCTCCAGCAGCCTTTGCCCATTTTCATTCATGCGACTACTGCTACAACTACTGCTACCACAACTACTGCTACCACAATTACTGCTACTAAAACTACTATAACTGTTGCTACTACAACTATTGCTACTACAACTACTATAACTGTTGCTACTACAACTATTGCTACTACAACTATTGCTGCTACAACTACGACTACTATAACTGCTGCTACTACAACTACTGCTACTACAACTACTATAACTGCTGCTACTACAACTACTATAACTGCTGCTACTACAACTACTGCTACTACAACTACTATAACTGCTGCTACTACAACTATTGCTGCTAAAACTATTGCTGCTACAACTATTGCTGCTACAACTATTGCTGCTACAACTACGACTACTATAACTGTTGCTACTACAACTATTGCTGCTACAACTATTGCTGCTACAACTATTGCTGCTACAACTATTGCTGCTACAACTATTGCTACTACAACTATTGCTGCTACAACTATTCTGCTACAAATATTGCTGCTACAACTACGACTACTATAACTGTTGCTACTACAACTATTGCTGCTACAACTATTGCTACTACAACTATTGCTGCTACAACTATTGCTGCTACAACTATTGCTGCTACAACTATTGCTACTACAACTACAACTACTGCTACTACAACTATTGCTGCTACAACTATTGCTGCTACAACTATTGCTACTACAACTACAACTACTGCTACTACAACTATTGCTGCTACAACTACGACTACTGCTACTACAACTATTGCTGCTACAACTACGACTACTACTACTACAACTATTGCTACTACAACTACAATTACTGCTACTACAACTATTGCTACTACAACTACAACTACTGCTACTACAACTATTGCTGCTACATCTATTGCTGCTACAACTATTGCTGCTACAACTATTGCTACTACAACTACGACTACTGCTACTACAACTATTGCTACTACAACTACGACTACTGCTACTACAACTATTGCTACTACAACTACAACTACTGCTACTACAACGATTGCTGCTACATCTACGACTACTATAACTGCTGCTACTACAACTATTGCTACTACAACTACTATAACTGTTGCTACTACAACTATTGCTGCTACAACTACTATAACTGTTGCTACTACAACTATTGCTACTACAACTACTATAACTGTTGCTACTACAACTATTGCTACTACAACTACTATAACTGTTGCTACTACAACTATTGCTACTACAACTATTGCTGCTACAACTACAACTACTATAACTGCTGCTACTACAACTATTGCTGCTACAACTACAACTACTATAACTGCTGCTACTACAACTATTGCTACTACAACTACTATAACTGTTGCTACTACAACTATTGCTACTACAACTACTATAACTATTGCTGCTACAACTATTGCTGCTACAACTATTGCTACTACAACTACAACTACTGCTACTACAACTATTGCTGCTACAACTACGACTACTGCTACTACAACTATTGCTGCTACAACTACAACTACTACTACTACAACTATTGCTACTACAACTACAATTACTGCTACTACAACTATTGCTACTACAACTACAACTACTGCTACTACAACGATTGCTGCTACAACTACGACTACTATAACTGCTGCTACTACAACTATTGCTACTACAACTATTGCTACTACAACTACTATAACTGTTGCTACTACAACTATTGCTGCTACAACTACTATAACTGTTGCTACTACAACTATTGCTACTACAACTACTATAACTGTTGCTACTACAACTATTGCTACTACAACTACTATAACTGTTGCTACTACAACTATTGCTGCTACAACTATTGCTACTACAACTACTATAACTGTTGCTACTTACAACTATTGCTACTAAAACTATTGCTGCTACAACTACAACTACTATAACTGCTGCTACTACAACTATTGCTGCTACAACTACAACTACTATAACTGCTGCTACTACAACTATTGCTACTACAACTACTATAACTGTTGCTACTACAACTATTGCTACTACAACTACTATAACTATTGCTGCTACAACTATTGCTGCTACAACTATTGCTACTACAACTACAACTACTGCTACTACAACTATTGCTGCTACAACTACGACTACTGCTACTACAACTATTGCTGCTACAACTACAACAACTACTACTACAACTATTGCTACTACAACTACAATTACTGCTACTACAACTATTGCTACTACAACTACTGCTACTACAACTATTGCTGCTACAACTATTGCTGCTACAACTATTGCTGCTACAACTATTGCTACTACAACTACGACTACTGCTACTACAACTATTGCTACTACAACTACAACTACTGCTACTACAACTATTGCTACTACAACTACAACTACTGCTACTACAACTATTGCTGCTACAACTACGACTACTATAACTGCTGCTACTACAACTATTGCTACTACAACTACTATAACTGTTGCTACTACAACTATTGCTGCTACAACTATTGCTACTACAACTACTATAACTGTTGCTACTACAACTATTGCTGACTACAACTATTGCTGCTACACCTACGACTACTATAACTGCTGCTACTACAAATATTGCTGCTACAACTACGACTACTATAACTGCTGCTACTACAACTATTGCTGCTACAACTATTGCTACTACAACTACAACTAATATAACTGCTGCTACTACAACTATTGCTGCTACAACTACAACTACTATAACTGCTGCTACTACAACTATTGCTACTACAACTACTATAACTGTTGCTACTACAACTATTGCTACTACAACTACTATAACTGTTGCTACTACAACTATTGCTACTACAACTATTGCTGCTACAACTACGACTACTATAACTGCTGCTACTACAACTATTGCTGCTACAACTATTGCTACTACAACTACAACTACTATAACTGCTGCTACTACAACTATTGCTGCTACAACTACGACTACTATAACTGCTGCTACTACAACTATTGCTACTACAACTACTATAACTGCTGCTACTACAACTATTGCTACTACAACTACTATAACTGCTGCTACTACAACTACAACTACTATTAACTGCTACTACTACAACTATTGCTGCTACAACTATTGCTGCTACAACTACGACTACTACAACTACTGCAACTACTGCTACTGCAACTACTGCTACTGCAACTACTGCTACTAAAACTGATGCTACTACAACTATTGTTACTACAACTACTACTACTACAACTACTGCAACTACTGCTACTAAAACTGATGCCCACTACAACTACTGCTACTAAAACTGATGCTACTACAACTACTGCTACTAAAACTGATGCTACTACAACTACTGCTACTAAACCTACTTTTTACAACTACTGCTTTTGTGCGTATCCTTTTTACAGGGCATCGCTGTCAACACCAGCATTCTACTGCTGTTGTTGATGTCTTGGCAAGTTTACGCTCAATAGTTTGCCATTGCTTTCTGAACGACCGGCTCCCATACAAATTCGTTAAAACCCGGCGCAACGTGGTCTGCTGCCATATCGCGCGCAGATGTTTTTCGAACGCAGGTAAGCGGGATTACGAACCACGCCCATAACACCTTTGTCACGGAGACAGGTACAGCTACTATAACTACCGCTACTATAATTACAGCTACTATAACTGCCGCTACTATAACTACCGCTACTATAACTACTGCTACTATAACTACTGCTACTATAACTACTGCTACTATAACTACTGCTACTATAACTACTGCTACTATAATTACAGCTACTATAACTACTGCTACTATAACTGCCGCTACTATAACTACTGCTACTATAACTACTGCTACTATAACTACTGCTACTATAATTACAGCTACTATAACTACTGCTAATATAACTGCCGCTACTATAACTACTGCTACTATAACTACTGCTACTATAACTGCCGCTACTATAACTGCCGCTACTATAACTACTGCTACTATAACTACTGCTACTATAACTACAGCTGCTATAACAACTGCTACTATAACTACTGCTACTATGTAGTATTACAGTGTGCATGTATGTACACGCTGAACAGCGCCCGATCTCATGTGACGTGTTGGACACTAGAACTAATCAGAACCGTCTGCAGCAGCAGCAGATATTAAATGGCAGGCTGGAGATCTGCTTCTACTGGCCACTTGACCAGCTCTGGGACGGGGAGAAATCTCATTGGCTGCTAAATATGGAAACAAACCAGCGTCTCGCCACGTTCATGTGAATTCAATTTGTTGAAGAATATCTAGTGGTGGCGGGGAAAATACCATACATATACATGTCTCGTCTCACACACACACACACACACACGCACGCACACATACACACACACACGCACACACGTCTCATCACACACACACAAACATGTCTCGTCGTACACAAACATGTCTCGTCGTGTACACACGTGTCTCGTCGTACACATGTCTCGCCACACACACACACAAACACACACACACACACACACGTGTCTTGTCGTACACATGTCTCGCCACATACACACATGTCTCGTCACACACACGTCTCGTCGTGTACATACACATGTCTCGACGTAAACATGTCTCATCGTGTATGTCTCGTAACCATGCATGTTTAGTCACACGCACATGTCTCGTCACTTACAAATATGTCTCGTTGTGCACACACATGTCTCGCCGTGAACACACTTCTCGTCACACGCACATGCCTCGTCATACACACACATGCCTCGTTACACACTTGTCTCGCCATATACACACATGTCCCATCGTGCACGCATGTCTCCTCACTCACACACGTCTCGTCACACACACACATGTCTCGTCACTTTCACACGTCTCGTCACACACATGTCTCGTCACACACACGCCTCGTCACACACACACATGTCTCCTCACTCACACACGTCTCTTCACACACACACACATGTCTCGTCACTCACACACGTCTCGTCAACACACACACACACACACATGTCTCGCCACTCACACACGTTTCGTCACACACATGTCTCGCTTTGCCGTGATGTCACTATCTTTCCGTTGTGTATTGCGTTCTTCAACCTTTCCTCTGTTGTTGTGTTGTTCTCATTTGATCAAAGCCAAGCAGTGCACGGAAGTTGAACGTTTGAGTGGTACACTGGCGACAGGCCTGGTGGACACGAGGCGGAACGCGAAGCAAGAGGGAGCATGTGGATAACAAGTGGAACATGAGGGAGCATGAGGATAGCAAGTGGAGTGAGAGGTGGCACACTAGGGACAGGTCTGGTGGAGAGGGGAAGGCAGGTGGTGTCAGAGGTAGCACGTGGATAGCAAGTGGGGCAAGAAATGGCAGGTGGGGTCAGAGGGGACAACATCTAACATGAGACAAAATGAGGCCATGAGGGAAGCAAAGATGAGTGAAACAAGATCTGACATGAGGTAACAGGAGGCCGGGTGGGACGTAGAGGAGGATGAGTGAAACACGATCTGACATGAGGTAACAGGAGACCGGGTGGGAAGTAGAGGAGGATGAGTGAAACACGATCTGACATGAGGTAACAGGAGGCTGAGAAGGAAGTAAAGGAAGATGAGTGAAACATGATCTGACATGAGGTGACAGGAGGCGGTATGGGAGGTAGAGGAAGATGAATGAAACAAGATCTAGACTTGGAAGATCATGCAGAATTTGAAGTCCGAGGTTAGCCAGCCAGCCAGCGTACAGCTACCTCTATGACCTGCGACTCCACACAATGATCACTGATGTATGCACCATCACAATGATCACTGATGTATGCACCAGCACAATGATCACTTATGTATGCACCATCACAATGATCACTGATGTATGCACCATCACAATGATCACTGATGTATGCACCATCACAATGATCACTGATGTATGCACCATCACAATGATCACTGATGTATGCACCATCACAATGATCACTGATGTATGCACCATCACAATGATCACTGATGTATGCACCAGCACAATGATCACTGATGTATGCACCATCACAATGATCACTGATGTATGCACCAGCACAATGATCACTGATGTATGCACCATCACAATGATCACTGATGTATGCACCAGCACAATGATCACTTATGTATGCACCAGCACAATGATCACTGATGTATGCACCAGCACAATGATCACTGATGTATGCACCAGCACAATGATCACTGATGTATGCACCAGCACAATGATCACTGATGTATGCACCAGCACAATGATCACTGATGTATGCACCAGCACAATGATCACTGATGTATGCACCAGCACAATGATCACTGATGTATGCACCAGCACAATGATCACTGATGTATGCACCAGCACAATGATCACTGATGTATGCACCAGCACAATGATCACTGATGTATGCACCAGCACAATGATCACTGATGTATGCACCAGCACAATGATCACTGATGTATGCACCAGCACAATGATCACTGATGTATGCACCATCACAATGATCACTGATGTATGCACCAGCACAATGATCACTTATGTATGCACCAGCACAATGATCACTGATGTATGCACCAGCACAATGATCACTTATGTATGCACCAGCACAATGATCACTGATGTATGCACCAGCACAATGATCACTTATGTATGCACCAGCACAATGATCACTGATGTATGCACCAGCACAATGATCACTGATGTATGCACCAGCATACCTGGGGATCCGTGTACCGCATGTTGTGCAGCTTATCTTGCCTGTGGTGTCGCGTGGTTCTCAGTTTCCCCAACTGTCCCCGAAGGCGGGCTTTACAGGTTAATTACTGGCAATAAAAACACGTAAGATGTCAAATGCGATCTGACACTGATGGCGTAAATGTCAGATGTCACTTTTATTGCTTTTTCATTCCAGAGTAGAAAGTTTATGTGCCTCAACTACTCACCGTGCGGCCCTAGGTATTGGCAGGTGTTTCGGGAAGATGCAGTCAATTACAGACTGAGGTTCTACTGGTGTGTCGGGAAGATGCACAATCATCACAGACTGAGGTTCTACTGGTGTGTCGGGAAAATGCACAATCATCACAGACTGCGGTTCTACTGGTGTGTCGGGAAAATGCACAATCACAGACAATCGCAGGCCGAGGTACTACTGGTGTATCGGGAAAATTAACAGATAACCACAGTTGAATAAATGATGTTGAATTTATGATGTTAAAGCTGTGACGATGCATGAGTAATGTTCAAGCAATGATGTTCAAGCAGTGATGTTCAAGCTGTGAAGCTGAAGCAGTGATGTTCAGTGATGTTGAAGCTGTGATGTTAAAACAGTGATGTTGAAGCAGTGATGTTGAAGCTGTTATGTTGAAGCTGTTATGTTGAAGCTCTGATGTTGAAGCTGTGAAGTTGAGCTGTGATACTGAAGCAGTGTGAACAATGGGGAGCGACTTTCCTGGTCCCCCGTGCCTGGTATATATTGCAGATCTATGCTAACTTGAGGCTGGCACCCCCGCCTCATCCCGCCTGGAGCTGGCTCAGACACAAACTGCAGGCTGAGGCAATCTTTCAATCTGCTAATTACAACAGCCGCCGTTAATGACACCAGGTGTGAACGACTTCTAATTGCCGCTACGCGGCTGCAGAAACAAATAGTAACCTTCCAAGTCGAGAGGCGGCAGCCTCGGAATGCCATCAGTACGGATCTTCAGAAGGTGGATCTGTGAAGCCAGGTTTCACGATCAGAAGCTGTTTTCACGCACCCAGCGACATGGCAACGACATTTGAACATTAACTGCGCCCCTGGCGTCTAGCCACTTCTTGTCCTAATTATCGTATTTATTTACTAAATAAAACTGAAATAAATAGTTCCGGGGAGCAGTGAAACAACTTCAGGGAAAACACTTGAGATGGGGATACAGTGTAACATGGCTGCCGCTGGGAGGGGAGAGGATGGGGAGGAGGTGAGCTGTGCACGGGAGCGGGGGAGAGGAGCAGGGGTTATAGGGGAGGGAGATGAAGGTTGTGAGTTAGAGCTTGTGCAGATTGTGTTGGCGTGGAAAATGTGTGGATGGCGTGTGGGAGGGTCGTCATCTGTTAAGTGTGTAGGGGTGAAGCAACGTGTGTGGACGGTTTGTGTTAGAGAGGATATCTTTTTATTATGTGTGGATGGAGTGATATGTGTGGGCGTGTGTGGATGAGGCGATATGTGTGGACGTGTGTGGAAGGGGCGACATGCGTGGACGTATGTGGATGTGGTGACATGTGTGGGCGTGTGTGGATAGGGCGATATGTGTGGACCTGTGTGGTTAGGACAAGATGTATGAAACTGTGTGGTAAGAACAACATGTATGAACGGTATGTGATTTGGATAAATTATATGGACGATGTGTGGATGAGGAAACTTGTGAGAATGGTGTGTGAAAGAGGAAACATGTGCGAACCACGTGTGGGTGTGGGAGGGGGGAGGTCTGCCAAGACGTGCCGTGCATGCCGTATAGTTGGGCATGACATGTAGGTGGTGGTAAGACGTGTAGGTGGGGCTGCAAACGTGAGCTGTGTATAGATCGCTTCCAATAGTTAGAATCATTACTTCGTAGACCATAGAATCTTGGAAACATCTTGAGAAACATAAGGGTGTCCGGCTCATTTGATCCACCCAATGCAATCGTTTTGTCATGAACAACAAGCAGCTGTCGGACTACCCGGTGATACAATAGACTAATTTGAGATGTCAAGGGAAGTAAGACAGTTTGAATTATGTCCCAATATCTTTTCATCTATATATAGAACTTGTCATAAGGGACCTAAACAATGATGTGACCAGAGACAGCGATTACTCATTAATAACTGACAGAAGTCCACTTCCGAGACTTAGACATGCAGATGAAACAATCTCCGGTCAAAAAGTGCTCAGAGATTAGAAGTATTGATCCTGTTTGTTATGGAACACACGTAATTTGGTTGAGGGTCTTTGTCCACTGGGATATTGAAGAGTTTGTGTTGTGAGTGCAGGACCTAAAGGTGTACAGAGGAAAGGTGGTGTTGTGAGTGCATGGCCTAAATGTGTACAGAGGAGAGATGATGTTGTGAGCGCAGGACCTAAATATGTATAGAGGAGAGATCGTGTTGTAAGTGCAGGACCTAAATGTGTATTGAGGAGAGGTGGTGTTGTGAGTGCTGGATCTAAAGGTGTACATGGGAGAGGTGGTGTTGTGAGTGCTGGATCTAAAGGTGTACATGGGAGAGGTGGTGTTGTGAGTGCAGGATCTAAAGGTGTACAGTGGACAGGTTATACTGTGAACGCAGAACCTAAGCGTGTACAGAGGAGATGTTGTGTTGTAGGTTAGGTGCCGGACCTAAAGGTGTACAGGGGAGAGGTGGTGTTGTGAGTGCAGGACTTAAAGGTGTACATGGGAGAGGTGGTGTTGTGAGTGCAGGACCTAAAGGTGTACAGGGAGAGGTGGTGTTGTGAGTGCAGGATCTAAAGGTGTACATGGGAGAGGTGATGTTGTGAGTGCAGGACCTAAAGGTGTACATGGGAGAGGTGGTGTTGTGTGTGCAGGCCTAAAGATCTACAGACGAGAGGTTGTTTTTTGAAAGCAGGACTAAAGGTGTACAGAGAAGAGGTGATGTTGTCAGTGCAGGAACTAAAAGTGTACAGAGGAGAGGTGGTATTGTGAGTGAGGGACCTATAGTTGTACAGAGGAGAGGTGATGTGAGTGCAGGAACTATAGGTGTACTACGGAGAGGTGATGTTATGAGTGCAGAACTTAATGGTGTACAGAGGAGAGGTGGTGTTGTAAGTGAGGGAACTAAAGGTGTACAGAGGAGAGTTGGTATTGTGAGTGCAGGAACTAAAGATGTACAGTGGAGAGGTCGTGTTGTAAGTGCAGAACCTACGGGTGTACTTCGGAGAGGTGGTTTGGTGAGTGCAGAACCTAAAGTGCACAGACTGGAAGTCGTACTGTGAATGCAGGACCTAAAGGAGAACAGAGGAGAGGTCTATGTCTGGTAAGTGAAAGTCTGGAGTTCACACTGTCAAGAAAGCAGCCATAAGTTCACATTGTCACAGAAACAGTCCGTAAGTTCACACTGTCGCAGAAATAGTCCGTAAGTTCACATTTTCAATGAATCAGGTCGTAATTTCACACTGTCAAGCAATCAGACCGTAAGTTCACACCGTCCAGGAACCAAGCAGTAAGTTCACACTGTCAAGGAAGCAGGCCGTAAGTTCACACTGTCAATGAAGCAGGTCGTAAGTTCACACTGTCAAGGAAACAGGTCGTAAGTTCACACTGTCAAGGGGCAGGGTTGTAAGTTCACACTGTCAAGAAAGCAGGCCGTAAGTTCACACTATTAAGGTACCAGGCCGCAAGTTCACACTTTCAAGGAAGCAGGCTGTAAGTTCACACTGTCAAGGTATCAGACCGTAAGTTCACACTTTCAAGGAAGCAGGCCGTAAGTTCACAATGTCAAGGAAGTAGGCCGAATGTTCACACTGTCAAAGAAAAAGGCCGTGAGTTCACACTGTCAAGAAGTCAGGCCGTAAGTTCATACTGTCAAGGATGCAGGCCATAAGTTCACACTGTCAAGGAGCAGGGTCGTAAATTCACACCATCAGGATACCAGGCCGTAAGTTCACACTATTAAGGTACCAGGCCGTAAGTTCACATTTTCAAGGAAGCAGGCTGAAAGTTCACACTGTCAAGGAAGCAGGCCGTAAGTTCACAATGTCAAGGAAGTAGGCCGTAAGTTCACACTGTCAAGGAAACGGGCCGTGAGTTCACACTGTCAAGGAGGCAGGCCGTAAGTTCACACTGTCAAGAAAGCAGGCCGTAAGTTCACACTGTCAAGGAGCAGGGTCGTAAATTCACAATGTCAAGGAAGTAGGCCGTAAGTTCACACTGTCAAGGAAACAGGCCGTGAGTTCACACTGTCAAGGAGGCAGGCCGTAAGTTCACACTGTCAAGAAAGCAGGCCGTAAGTTCACACTGTCAAGGAGCAGGGTCGTAAATTCACACTATCAGGGTACCAGACCGTAAGTTCACACTGTCAAGGAAGCAGGCCGTAAGTTAACACTGTCAAGGAAGTAAGCCGTAAGTTCACACTGTCAAGGAAGCAGGCCGTAAGTTCACACTGTCAAGGAAGTAAGCCGTAAGTTCACACTGTCAAGGAAGTAGGCCGTAAGTTCACACTGTCACGGTACCAGGCCCACACTGTAAATGAAGCAGGTCGAAAGTTCACACTGTCAAGGAAGTAGGCCGTAAGTTTACACTGTCAAGAAAGCAGGTCGTAAGTTCACACTGTCAAGGAAGTAGGGCGTAAGTTCACACTGTCAAGGAAGCAGGCCGTAAGTTCACACTATCAGGGTACCAGGCCGTAAGTTCACACTATCAGTGTACCAGGCCGTAAGTTCACACTGTCAAGGTACCAGACCATAAGTTCACACTGACAAGGAAGTTGGCCGTAAGTTCACACTGTCAATGAAGGAGGCCGTAAATTCATACTGTGATGGAATTAGGCCGTAAGTTCACACTGTCAATGAAGCATGCCGTAAGTTCACACTGTGATGGAATTAGGTCGTAAGTTTACACTGTCAAGGAAGTATGTCTGAAGTTCACACTGTCAAGGAAGCGTGCCCTAAGTTCACTCTAGCTGACAGAACTGCGAGCAGATGGCCAGGGAAACCCATCAATGAAGACGTGATATACAAACCGGAAATTGTCTCTAGGTGGGCGGGGCTCCGACATGATTATGTTTGCACGTGTACTTCCGCTGGAGGTGAGTACAGCCCGGCAGCCCCAGATGTGAGTCTCGACACAGGTCACACGTGACTGACTTCTTACAGAGAAACATCCGTCCGCGGTTGTCGGTATGTCTGGGTTTGCCTAGATTGCCTCTTCCTCCTGCTCCGCCCCTGTTGCGTTCACAATTGCTACACTGTCACGACACCGCGTCAATTCTACAACTCCCCTCCCCCACCCCTGGTAATTACACTCACCTAATCTGCTAGTCAACCAGTTAACAATTTTTTAACAGCCCACATATTTCACGTGCTTTCCCTTGGCCTGGTCGACACGAGTGTTTTCATGTGATCCCTGAAACTGGAATGTTGTCTTCCCTTCTAGGTAGAGCTAAGACTAGCCATCTTACTGTGGTCCCCGGAGCTGAAATGTTGTCTTGCTATCTGGTTGGTGCTCAGACTAACATGGTCCCTGGAGCTGGAATGTTGTCTTCCTGTCTGGGTAGAGATCAGAGTAAATTTAACTGGCTTACTGTGGTCACTGAAGCTGGAATGTTGTCTTCCTGTCTGAGTACAGCTCAGACTAACTTTAACTGGCTTACTGTGGTCACTGGAGCTGGAATATTGTCTTCCTGTTTGGGTAGAGATCACAGTAACTTTAACTGGCTTACTGTGGTCACTGGAGCTGGAATGTTGTCTTCCTGTTTGGGTAAAGATCACAGTAACTTTAACTGGCTTACTGTGGTCACTGAAGCTGGAATGTTGTCTTCCTGTCTGAGTACAGCTCAAACTAACTTTAACTGGCTTACTGTGGTCCCTGAAGCTGGAATGTTGTCTTCCTGTCTGGGTAGAGCTCAGACTAACTTTAACTGGCCTACTGTGGTCCCTGAAGCTGGAATGTTGTCTTCCTGTCTGGGTAGAGCTCACACTAGACATCTTAATCTCGTCCCTGGAGCTGGAATGTTGTCTTCTTCCTCTTCTTCTTTCGTTCGCTTGAAATATGCCTATAACTGCAATGTTGTCTCTTGTATAAATTTAACTGTCTTTTTAGTTCACTCAGCGGTCCATAGAGTTTATCTTCCACTGTCGTCTCTCTAGGCCAGAAGGTTTGCCTAGACATGTTGTATTTTGGGCAGTCTTGGAGTATGTGCTCCGCTGTCTGCGATGGCAATCTACAAGTGCACATGGCGGATTCACCAATCTTGAATTTTGTATACATGTTGTTGCGTAATCTATTGTGTCCTGTTCTGAGGCGCAGAATAATTACTTGTTCTGGTCTGTCCATATTGTGGTAGTTATCTTGAGCAGATTTTGGTGGTTTTCTGACTGATTTGATCATTCTTTTCTTTTGGTGGTATGTAACGGGCACATCAGGCTGTTCTTCTTTTGCTCCTCCCTCAGCTCTGTCGTTTCCAGGTATTCACAGTGGGATGGTACCACTGTATGGTGACCTTATGCTGACTGCTAAGTTCAGAAAATAGTGTCCTTAGTACTGGCAATTTCCCAGACAGGAGCGCCTCGAGTACTGATTGTGCATCTGTCAATAGCACCACAGGTTGTGTACATGGCTGGTATTTAGTAATGTCTCTGTTGCTATCTTGATTGCCTCAATTTCAGCATCATAGTTATGGCAGTACTTTTCTGTTGGTACTTTGGCCGTGCACCTAATATTATTTGGATATTCTACACTCCCACTCCTCCATTTCGAACAGCATTTTTTGCTGACCCATCTGTGTAGACACGGATCCAGAGGTCATGTCGGTATTCTTCATCAAAGAAGCTGAGAGTGGATGTTCTACTTTGTACATGTTCTGTTCTTCCTTGTCAAATACTCCTCTCACTTTTGTTTGGATATGTAGTGATAGTTTATGTTCATCTTTTCACGGGGTTCGTTCTGGAATAGTTTTCAGGGAGATACCAACTGTGGGCAGATCGGTAGTTTCTCTGCAGAGTCGATTGGCCTGGTGGATAAAACTGCTTCTTTTTAATCGCCCCATAGCTAAGTTTTCAAATCTGTTCTTCATAGGGCAGTGGTTATCAACCGGTGGATTGCCGATATTATTGATTGTAGCGGGTATAACTTAGTGAAATACATTAGTAAGGGGTGTATAGCGGGTATTAGTGATATGTAGAGTGTCGTAGTGGCCTATTCACTATCATACCACAGGCTTCAAATGAAAACATTAAAAAGGTAAAGATGGCCAGTATTATCGGATGTAGCGAGTTGACTTAGTGAAATTCGTTGGTAAGAGGTGGGTGAGTGAAGGAGTAGATAGATACGTGCATGTGATCGCTATTAAGGGGTGAGCTAGTGGTGGAGTGGCTAGATAAATACGGTCGGTCTTTGATAAGAGCCGGAGGAGATGCTAGATAAAGACTCTCTGTCGATGATAAAGGGTGGGTGAATGGAGGAAGGTTAGATGGGTGCTTCTGATCATTGTTAAGGGGTGGTCTAGTGGCGATGTGGCTAGATAAATACGTCCGGTCCTTGATAAGACCCAGAGGTTAAGTCTCATATTAAGTCTAAAGACTGAACTCATAGATGGTTGAGGTGAGGGTGACCTCCTAGATGCCCCGTATCACGGGGCTATGTCGGCGGGGGTGAACGTTGGTGAACATATTCAGACATGTCTTTCGGGAAAACCGGAGGATGACTCAGAGCGTACTGACAGTTGTAAACCTGCTTGAACATGTGTAGACATGGTTTCTATGGTGCATCAACCGCACACGCTGAGTCATCCTCCGGTTTTCCCGAAAGACATGTCTGAACATGTTCACGTACGTCTTTCGGGAAAACCGGAGGATGACTCAGAGCGTACTAACAGTTGTAAACCTGCTTGAACATGTGTAGACATGGTTTCTATGGTGCATCAATCGCACACGCTGAGTCATCCTCCGGTTTTCCTGAAAGACATGTCTGAACATGTTCACGTACGTTCACCCACGCCGACATAGCCCCGCGAACCGGGGCATCTAGGAGGTCACCCTCACCTCAACCATCTATGAGTTCAGTCTTCAGACTTAATATGAGACTTAAACTCTGGGTCTTATCAAGGACCGGACGTATTTATCTAGCCACCTCGCCACTAGATCACCCCTTAACAATGATCAGAAGCACCTATCTAAACTTTCCTCTATTCACCCACCCTTTACCATCGACAGAGAGTCTTTATCTAGCATCACCTCCGGCTCTTATCAATGACCGGTCGTATTTATCTAGCCACTCCACAACTCACTCACCCCTTAATAGCGATCAGATGCACTTATCTATCTACCCCTTCACTCACCCACCCCTTACCAACGAATTTCACTAAGTCATACTCGCTACATCCGATAATACCGGCCATCTTTACCTTTTTAATGTTTTCTTTTGAAGCCTGTGTCATGATAGTGTATAGGCCACTACCACACTCTACAGATCACTAATACCCGCTATCCACCTCTTACCAATGAATTTCAATAAGCTATCCCCGCTAAAATCATTACTATCGACCATTTTACTTTTTAAGGTTTTCATTTGTAGCCTTGTGATGATAGTGTATAGGCCACTGTGACCCTCTACGGATCACTAATACCCGCTACCCACCCCTTACCAACGAATTTCACTAAGATATACCAGCTAAAAGCATTAATATCGGCCATCTTTACTTTTTAAGGTTTTCATTTGTAACCCGTATGATGATAGTGTTTACACTACTACGGCCCTCTACAGATCACTAGTATCCGCTACCAACCTCTTACCAACGCATTTCACTAAGCTATACCCGCTACAATCAATAATATCGGCCATCTTTACCTTTTTAAGGTTTTCATTTGGAACCTGTATGATGATAGTGTATAGGCCACTACGACACTCTGCAGATCACTAATAGCCGCTACCCACCCCTTAACAACGAATTTCACTACGTTATAGCAGCTACAATCAATAACACCGACCATCGTCACTTTTTAAGGTTTTCATTTGTAACCCTATGATGATAGTGTTTACACTACTACGACCATCTACAGATCATATAACTGCCATATTTACATGTTTACCTATTACGATTTTCATATGACACCTGTCAAGACCCGAGGTTCGAACCACCTAACCCTACCCCACACACCGACATTCGCGCCCCACCCCTGAGCCCCATCCCCACGCCGGCCCGCCCCTAGACCACCCCGAGGAAATGCACTGTAACCCCAAGTCTTATACAGCACCAATGGAATGCTGATAGTGTTTATGCCCAATACAGATAAAGAAAGAAGACGAAAAAAAAGAAGGATGACACTGAGGAGGAAGAGCACTCTAACTCTAACACAGTATGATGATAGTTTTTTAAGCCCCGCCCTACTACAACTAATACTAACAGCAATTATTAATTTTTACAAAAAAATAAACTTCGTAACAACAAAAAAGGGAAGTAACAGAGCAAAAATACGTTTAATTATTTATTCATGAGTTGCATCCTTTGAAAATGTGGTCCGCTTTTGTGACGTTTCGCTAGCGGTGGTAGACGTTTTATATAGTAAAAAATCTGGTGCTGCACCAGAAATGATAATCCATTACCATCTACCTTACTACTCATTGCTCCACATAGAGTATTGCTGTTAATATTTTGATGCCAGTTTTCTGTCATGTTTGTTAGGGCCGTATGACAAAAGACACAGAAAGATAGAGATGAGGAAGAGAGAGAGAGAGAGAGGGAAGAGCGTCAAAGAGTGGGAAAGAAAGAGAAAGAAAGAGAAAAAGAGGGAGAAAGAGAGATAACGAAAGAGAGAATGAGAGTGAAAGAGAGCGACAAAGACTAAGAGAAAGAGAGAGATAGATCGAGAGAAAGATATTGAGAAAGAGGGAGATAGAGAGAGAGAGAGAAAGAGATATAACGAGAGAGATAGAGAAAGAGAGAGACAGATCGATAGAGAGAGAAATAGAGAGAAACAGAGACACAGTGCGCAAGCGAGAAAGAGAGAGAAGACGAGAGGGAAATAAGCAGACATGATAGAGACAGTGAAAGAGTTAGAAAGAGAGTGGGCGAGAAAGATGGAGTGAGAGAGATAGATAGAGAGAAAGAGAGAGAGAGAAGGACTGAGAAAGAAAGAGATAAAGAGAGAGAGAGAGAGAGAGAGAGAGAGAGAGAGAGAGGCCGTGGGAGAGGTCGAGAGAAAGAAAGATGTGTAAAGATATGGAAAGAGAGAAAGACAGAGAGAAAGACAGAGAGAAAGAGAGAGATAGATAAAGAGAGAGAGAGAGACAATGAGAAAGAGAGAGAAATGTATAAAGAGAGGGATAAAGAAAGAGAGAGATCGAGAGAGAGAGTGAGAAAGAGAGAGAAAGAGAGAGACATGGCCATATAGATAGATAGAAAGAGAGAAAGAGTGAGAAAGAGAGATAGCTAGAGGGAGACATAGCGAGAGAGATAGAGCGATATATATATATATATATATATATATATATATATATATATATATATAGATATATATATATATATATAGAGAGAGAGAGAGAGAGAGAGAGAGAGAGAGAGAGAAAGCAATAAAGAATATCATTGACCTCCGAGATGAAGGAAACATTTCATTACGAGAACAATCTTTCCATCGGACCGCGCGTGGACGACTAGGGGCGGGGAGGCTGACGTAGAGGGAGAGGGGTGGGGTGTGGAACGGGACTGGGGGAGGGGAGGACAGCCCGGATATAATCGAGTTGTGTGATTTACATTCCCTGGCTGGGGTCAGGGTCACAAATCGGAGGGAAGGACGCCCGGGAGGCCTCCTAGAGTCCTGTCCTGGGCCAGAATGTTGTTAAATAATCTTTGACGTCATAGCCAATCAGGGCTGGAAAACCACGGGATACACACGTTTTGATGACGACATTGCAACCACACAAGATGGGTGCTTGTGTCGTTTGCTTGGTCGTGCACGGAGTCAACTGGTACATCAATATATGATGATTGGCAGCCACTGAGCTGGACAGGGAGAGAGAGAGAGAGAGAGAGAGAGAGAGAGAGAGAGAGAGAGAGAGAGAGAGAGAGGGAGAGAGATTGACAGAAATAGACAGAGATAGTTATAGAGAGTGGGACATGTGTTGCGTAATAGTCTGTGTGGTTGTGTGTGTATATACGCATGTTTGTATGTTTGTATATATGTTTATATATGTGACATCTAAACAAAACAATAGTCTCTGATATCCTCTTTTCTTCCAGAGTTGCGGGAACGCCAGGTGAGCCGACTGGTAACAGATAACAGCATCACAAGAAGGACCTTGTACCCTGGAAACCACGGGGCGAAACAAATAGAGGGACAATTAAAACAATCTGAGAAGAGAAATTAAGAGACAGCGATGGGTAATACGTTGAGGGGGACATTGAGCGGACTGCAGGACATAGCAACAGGCAGGACGGGTTGGCGTTAGTTGACAGTCTATGCTTAAATGAGCGGTAAAGGGCAGAAGAAGAGGAAGAAGAAGAGGAAGAAGAAGAGTAAGAAGAAGAGTGAGAAGAAGAGGAAGAAGAAGAAGAAGAACTGATAGTATTGGGTGTTTCCTCAAATCTGTTGTGCCAGGTTACACAAAACGGGAGGCAATAAATGGACCTTCTGTCCGTCCTTTCCCCCGGCTGTTGCTGTGGTCAGTTTGACAAACACTTAAGAACCAGTCACGTGATTTGATTCTCGGTGTATCGGTGGGTCGCACTGCTCCAGACAGGCAACTGTTGCATTTATTCAGATTTGGGACATTGCGATTACGTGGGTCACGCCATCCCACAGTCGCCTCGTGCTCTCTCCATCATACATGTCACAGGGGGGGATTTGCTGATATTACATTCTCATTCACCCCGACCAGACTATCAATTACCGGCTACGTATCATACATGGCTCCTCCCGGGGTATATGGAAGCAACCGTTATGTCGCATTTATTCCCAGGACACCGTCAGTTGGCCAGGTAATTATTGAGGGAAAGCTAAAGCAGCGTGGTTAGGTTGTATTCACTCTGTTTCCAGCGGTTTAAAAAAAAAGCGCATAAATCGGCAAATGCTAGCAACAAAAAAAAAAACAACAGCTGCATATTATACTGGGAAACTTGGAGACATGAGAGACAGAGAGAAATACTGGCTTAGAATAATGCTGGTCTGGGAGACATAGGAGACAGAGAGAAGAACTGACCTCGACCTCATCCCCAAAAAAGAAGGGTGAAGAAGACACAGTGTGAACCGGGACAGCATAGGTCCAGGATATCTCATTGCTACCCAAGGGACATCGTGTCTTGTCCCACCATGTCCCAGACTCCAAACACCATTTCATAAACTCCATTCACCATCTCATAGACTCCATTCATCATCTCACAGAACACATGCCTGGTTATGAGTCTCATCATTCATCTCACCTACGTCACCTAGACTCAACCCTCACCAGCTGCCTCCGCCGCCACGTCAGACATGCATTCTCAACTCCAGAAGCGTGGCACAGAGTTGCCCAAACGTGACCTTACATCTGGAGTTGGTTATCCCGAGGTTACCTGGACGTCACCCCAGACCTACATATGCGCCTCTAGTTATGCATCACATCTACGTCATATTACCTACCTTGTCATCTACCTTAAATGTTACCTCGGACCTATGAGACGTCTCAGACCACACTCCACAGTTCACAGCTCACCATCTACTGCAGTCGTCACCTCAGATCTCTAGGTGGGTTGGTCACGACTGCACACACACAACACACACACAAAACACACCACACACACTCACACACACACACACACACACACACACACACCACACCTCAGGTAACAGCTTACAATCAATCCCAGTAGTCACCTCAGACCTCTAGGCGGGCATCTCACGATTGCTCACACACACACGCGCGCGCACAAACACACACACACACACACACACACACACGACACACACGCACACACACACACACACACACACACCACAATTCACAGCTCACCGTCTGGCACAGACAGCACTAGAGAACGACAGGCATGTGCCCATGATTGCCCGGTGCCTGGTCGCCGACATGAAATCGTCCAACTCCCACAGATCGTGTCCGTGGTTAGACCGTATCGTGATTGTCCCACAACAGCCATCGATTGTCGACATGTAAGGAACTGTTATTTGTGATCAGATAACGATTTGCCGATCCGTCAGTTGAGCACGCTCTCACCCCCCTCCCAGCCACCCAGGGCCTCTTGCCTACGTCTGACATGGCCATTCATCTGTGCTTACAGTGGCCATAACTCCATCTCTGGTACAGTCTTAATCTCGTTTCTGCTGTCATCTCCTTTCGATTATCTTTCTTATTCAACAAGATCTTTCCCCAGCTGTAGCCAGAGACGATAATTTTCTGTACCCTTCAATGGAAGCCTATTATTTCTGGTGTCAGAAGTTGATCACGTCTACACAAACTACGTTGATCTATCACGTTATTTACCTCCGGCCGGGATTACAGGGCTTGCGTCTCTGTCACACCGCCTTCGTTTTTATCCACAAATTTCTTCTCGTACATAAACCTCCACAATCGGACTCATTCTCTCATGGCTTTCATATCATTGAGTTATAGAAATGCCGTGAGTTGAATTCTGGCCTCAGCGAGACATTATTCGCTTAAAAATCTCCATGCAACACTGGAACAGGGGTGGGGGTGATCTTTGCGGGATTCCATTCCAGTGTACATAACATCGGACACGCTTTCTATTCACTTTAACTAGGATCAAAATAGAATGTGCGAGGCTGTGTGATTGTAAACAATACAGCGGTCGGCGCTAGTTACATGAAAGAAAGACACTGATTCACTGGGGAAGTGTGTTTGTCTATGGTGTGGATGTGAGGATACACACGGCGCTGGGCCACGGATCAATGATCCTGCCTCATTCATTGTCCCGTTTTTTACAGCAAAATTCATTTGTCATTCGTTCTGGAATGTTCTTGACATATATCTATCTATCTATCTATCTATCTATCTATCTATCTATCTATCTATCTATCTATCTATCTATCTATCTATCTATCTATCTATCTATCTATATGTCCGTCCGTCCGTCCGACCGTCCGTCCGTCTATCTATCTATCTATCTATCTATCTATCTATCTATCTATCTATCTATCTATCTATCTATCTGTCTGTCTGTCTGTCTGTCTGTCTGTCTGTTCTATCGATCGATTAAATAAAAGATGCCCGCGCGTGCATATATTGGTGCGGGTGTGTGTGTGTGTGTGTGTGTGTGTGTGTGTGTGTTGGTGCGAGCGTGTGTATGTCAGACATCCAGATAGGCTGACCGACCGACTGACGACCGACAGAGAGAGAGAGAGAGAGAGAGAGAGAGAGAGAGAGAGGCGGGGGGGGCGGACGGACGGAATGGCGGAAGGACGGACTGATGGATGGATGGATTGATGGATGGATAGATGAATGGACAGACAGACAGACAGACAGACAGACAGGCAGGCAGGCAGGCAGGCAGGCAGGCAGGCAGGCAGGCAGGCAAGCAGGCAGGCAGGCAGGCAGGCAGTCTTGCTGCCAGAGAATGATATTCGCAAATGCCTATGAGTCTCTGTGTGTGTGTGTGTGTGTGTGTGTGTGTGTGTGTGCATACCTAGATAGAGTCAAGTGCCAGTATGTGTGAGTTTGTGTGTGTGTGTGTGCATCTATTGTGTTTGTCTTGGCACCATTATATAGACTTTGCCTTAAGTCTGGGCGGGCGGGGACAGTTCAAAGCCTGACCGTGAATAAGTGTGTGCATTTGTGCGTTTGTGCTTTTGTCAGCATGGTGTCCCAGGAGTCTGTCAGGAGCAGTACGCGGCCAGTAGCGGATCGATCTGTTTCTGGAGGTCGGATGCTGCCTTTGAAGTGGCATGTTGTTGTTGCAGAGATTCCAGGAGACACGCATGACAGGCCACCGCTTCTCCGTGTCAGGTCAAACCAGGTCGTGTGATTATCTCTTTTGTTGCCCGGTTGGATAAGTCAGATTGACGTGTTTCGTTTGTTTTTGTGACGTTTCCGTCAACATGGTCGGTTGACTCTCGTGTTGTCTCTCGTGTTGTCTCTCGTGTTGTCTCTCGTGTTGTTAATCATGTTGCCAATCGCGTTGCCAATCGTGTTGTCTTCGTGTGATTGTCTTTAGTGCTGTATCCATGTGGTTGATGTCTCTCGTGATATCTCGGTATAGTTGTTGTCTCTCGTGTTGTCTCCGTGTGGTTACTGTCTCTCGTGTCATCTCTGTGTGGTTGATGTCTCTCCTGTTATCTCCGTATGACTGCTGACAGTAGTATATGATGTCCTATTTGACGCGGAAATGTGATGCAATACGTCATAGATGGCGTAATATTTTACAATATAAAGAGTCTTTCACCTTATTGACAACGGACCTCATTTTCAAGGGATATAACTCATGAATAAATAATCGAATGTTTTTGCACTGTCTTTTTTGTTTAGAATTTATATATATATATATATATATATATATATATATATATATATATATATATATATATATATATATATATATATATATATATATATATATATATATATATATATTATATATATATATATATTTAAAGAATACTGTTATTTATTGAAGTGAGCGGAGATTAAACACTATTATCATAGATTGAGGGTGTGTGTGCTCTTCCTCCTCGGTTTTTTCCACATTTTTTTCTCGTCTTCTTTTCTATGAGTGTATTGGGCCGGGGATAAATACTATCAGCATTCCATTGGTGATGTGTATGGGTTAGATTTACAGTGCATTTACTCGGGGTGGTCTAGGGGGTGGGAGGGCGTGGGAGTGGGGGAGCAGGGGTGAGGCGCGGGGTGTCGGCGCATGGTGTGGAGTGAGGGGGTTTGAACCCGCGAGCAGCGACAAATGTCATAGGAAAAACCGTAATAAGTAAAAATTAAATATTGCGGGTATATTGTCTATAGAGAACCGTAGTGGCTTATTCACTATCACCATACTGGTTACAAACGAAAACATTACAAATTATAGATGGACGGTATTATTGGTTGTAGTGGCCATGGCCTAAGTGAAATTCGTTGCCAAGGGTAGTTAGCGATTATTAGTGATCTTTAGAGGGTCGTAATGGTTTAAACACCATCATCATAGGGTTACAAATGAAAACCTTAAAAAGAAAGATGGTAGGTATATTTGGTTGTCGCGGGTATGGCTTAGTGTCATTCATTGTTAAGGGGTGTATCGGCTATTAATTGTATGTAGATGGTCGTAGTGGTTTAAAGTACTATCATCTACGGGTTACAAATACAAACCTTAAAATGTAACGATGGCCGGTATTACTAGTTGTAGTGGATATGGCTTTGTGAAATTCGGTATTAAGGAGTGGGTAGCGGTTATTAGTGATCTGTAGAGGGTCGTAGTGGTTTAAACACTATCATCATATGGGTTAAAAATAAAAACTTAAGTAAAGATGGCCGGAATTATTGGTTGTAGTGGGTATGGTTTGGTCAATTTCGTGAGTAGAGGAAGGGCTAGATATGTTCTTCTGATTACTGTTAAGTGGTAGGCGAGTGGCGGGGTGGCTAGATAACATCACCTTTAGGAAAACTAAGTTTAAGTATTATATTTAAGTCTGAAACGAGAACTCATAGGCGACTGACCTGAGGGTGACCTCCTGGGTGACTCAGCATGTGTCAATGCCGGTGGTGAACGTGCTTGAACGGTTTCAGATGTGTTTTTGGAAACCACCATGGGTGACTCATAGTGACCTGACCGCGATATACATGTCCAGACATGATTTTGGGGAGGAAAAGTAAACACCATAAAAACACCTCGGAGTAGGCGACAGATAACCAAGAGTAGAATCACTGATTAGACAGATTTATAAACATAATTAGTGGATGGTTTCCCCGAATAAGTCTAAACGGATTTAACTGGTTGTCTAGTTTGACTCAGCACATTCTAGGTGATACATCAGCCCAGACTCTGTAAACAAAGGCCTGAAAATACCGGCTAAAGACACAACGTTGCAACAGAAGCTATTAAAAGCAACTCGCCGAAAGAGACCACAGTAGTAAGTACTCTGTGTGTCGCATAAATTATCGCTACAAGTCGCCAAGGTGGTATAGTGTTGTCGCTGGAGTCGAGACATAAGTTGCATAATGCGAATAACAAGAATGCGCCTTGAGATATATCCGATATGTATAAGATTAAAAATACAGATACTAATGACGGTCGTATATAAATCATCATCAAAATAAATGATCATCATTATCATCATTATTTGTCACTTTTGGAGTCAATTGGAGAAATAGCCCAAAGGATGGTACTGGATAGTGTCATTCCGTGTGATTCTGAGGCGTCCTCTCTGTGAGCTGTGTTTGTAGATGCTGTGGTGTATTCTGTGTACATGATTTTAGCTGTGTTTGTAGATGCTGTGGTGTATTCTGTGTACATGTTTTTTTTTCACTAAAGCATGTCAACTAAGTTTTTCTGTTGTCTGTTCACTAAAACTATTCTAATTTTGCGTCTACAGATTCGAACTAAGAGAAACAGCGCCTCAATGACACGTGGGGCACTGTGATTCTGTCACTCGCAAAGGTACGTGTATATATCATATCTGAAATCCACTAAGTGTATTGAACAGTGTGAACATGTATTCGTCATGTATCCGTGACCGCCTTCTGCTCACTGTATGGAAACACGGTGCATTCAGCTTTTCAGTATGGAACACTAGTCTGTTCACTAAAGTCTCTCCAGAGTGAAAAATGTGCTCCACATGAGTATCTTGAGTCGTGCTTTGTGCTCACCAATGTATCACTGTATATCACTAATCTAAACGAAAGTCAAAATACTCTGTCTATACCCCGTCACACTGTGTAAAAACTGGCCTGCATAAAACTCAAATATATGGTGCCAAATTCATTATGTGTACATTTTACAATGATGTCGCTTGTGTAATCATCTTTATCCTTTCTCCAGATTGAAAATTTGCTGCCACAAACAGGAGAAATCATGAGGTTATTGCATACAAGAAATTAAAGCTCTGATAATCTACAACAAAATATTGGTATGCATTATCATTTCTCACTAAATATTGTCACTGTTTTTCGTCATTGGTCACTAAATGTTTTCACCCTAGTCATCAGTGCATGTTCAGTAATATAAATCTGCTCTACACAATATAACACAAATAACAGAAATACAAAAGAGGCTGTTGCATTATCAGCAAAGACAAGAATCTCGGAGAAGACCTTCTTTAAGGATGACAAGAAAAAAATTAAGAGAAATATTTTACTGCATGCGTGACATCAAAATATTAATTTTTTTCTTTTGATATTTCTTAACAAGTTATTTAATTTTTACATACTGGCTATTTTCTGTAGATATACTGAAATCATGGTAGTCACATGTTTGTGAACAATGTGAAATAATGGCCTATGATGCTATTGTCTTTTCTTCACAGCTGTTTGACGTCCAGTGCTTCCATACTTACACCAATTTTGAGAGTTTGGAACTAGCGGAAGATGACACAATTTTATAGTGTTGGATCATTGTACCTTATCCATTGGAGCTACACACGAGATTATTTTGTTGAATATCAAGCCATTATCTCTTATTGGAATCTACAAATAGTGGAAAGCGTGGAACGACTACACAAGATCATATTGACCCATCACCAATATCAGCTGCCGTAAACGACCTATTGCCTGATCACCACTACTTTTTTCTATCATTATGGCCAGTAGTCAGAAATGATGAATGCATACCAATATTTTGTGGTAGACCCGCAGAATTTTCACTTCTTCTACGTAATGAACCTCGAGATTTCTCTTGTTTGTGTCAGAAAATTTTCAATCTGGAGAAAGGATAACGATGATTACACAAGTGTAATAATTGTAAAATGTACACATAATGAATTTGACACCATATATTTGACTTTTATGCAGACCAGTTTTGACACAGTGTGATGGGGTATAGACAGAGTAGTTTGACTTTTGTTTAGATTAGTGATATACAGTGATACTTTATTGACCACAGAGCACGACTCTAGATACTCGTGTGTAGCATATTTTTCACTCTAGCGAG
Source organism: Cepaea nemoralis (assembly GCA_014155875.1). Classification (NCBI taxonomy): domain Eukaryota; kingdom Metazoa; phylum Mollusca; class Gastropoda; order Stylommatophora; family Helicidae; genus Cepaea; species Cepaea nemoralis. Next base: position 78,589 of record JACEFZ010002258.1, read on the forward strand.
ACTTTAGTGATGATAATGAATAGCTGAATACACCGTGTTTCCATACAGTGAGCATAAGGCGGTCACGGATACACGATCAATACATGTTACACTGATTAATACACTTAGTGGATTTCAGATAGGATATATACACATACCTTTGCGAGTTACAGAATCACTATGCTCCACATGTCTATGAGTCGCTGTTCCTTTTTGTTCGGATTTGTAGAAGCAAAATCAGAATACTTTTGGTGAACAGGAAACAGAAAAAACGTAGTTAACTTACTTTAGTGAAATAACAATAATGTACACATAATATACAACTGCATCTGCCAACACAGCTCACGGAGAGGACGCCTGATAATCACACGGAATGACACTATCCAGTACCATCCTTTGGGCTATTTCTCCACTTGACGCCAAAAGTGTAAGATGATGATGATAATGATGGTGATTTATTATGATGATATTTTATATACGACTGTCTTTAGTATCTGTATTTGTAATCTTATACATATTGGATATATCTTGAGGTGTATTCTTGTTATTCGCGTCATGTAACATATGTCTTGACCCATTTACCAGCGACAACACCATACCACCTTGGCGACGTGTAGCGAGAATGTATGCGACACAAAGATTACTAACTACTGTTGCCTCTTTCGGTGAATTGTTTTTAATAGCTCTTGTTGCAACGCTGTGTCTTTAACCGGTGTTTGCAGGCCATTATATACGGAGTCTCTGGTTGATGTATCACCTAGAATGTGCTGAGTCAAACTAGACAATACCCAGTTAAATCCCGTTAGACTTATACGGTAAAACATCTACAAATGCTGTTTATAACCCTGTCTAGTCAGCGATTTTACCCTTCGTTATCTATCGTCTATTCCTATGTGTTTTAAGGTTCCTCACCAAAACATGACTGGACATGTCACGTCACGATGAGTCACCCACGGTTTTTCACAAAACATGTTCGAACACGTTAAAGAACGTTCACCGCTGGCATTGACACAAGCTAAGTCACCCAGGAGGTCACCGTCAGGTCAGCCGCCTATATGTTTACGTTTGAGACTTTAATATAAGACTTAACGCCAATGGTACTAAAGATGATGTCGGATTATTTATCTAGCCACCCCACCACATGCCTACCACTTAAACATGATCAGAAGCACTTATCTACCCTTCCCCCACTCACGCTTTCTATAGCAACGAATTTCACTAAGCCATATCCACTACAACCAATAATTCCAGCCATCTTTACTGTTTTAAGTCTTTCATTTGTAACCCGTATGATATGATGATAGTGTTTAAACCACTATGGCCCTCTACTGATAATTAATAACCGCTATCCGCCCCCTTGACACCGAATTTCACTAAGGCATACCGATAACAACCAGTTATTCCAGCCATTTTTACATTTTAAGGTTTTCGTT